>UELU01141697.1:0-10960 GCA_900490025.1 Megastigmus dorsalis
AACCGCGCGGGTTTCTCCCATGGTGCTTAAACAATTTTATAGCCCTGGCAGGACGTATTTGCGTTATGTACAGTCTGTGGACATTACATCTATCCGAACAAAATTTAAATCAACCAAGAAGTATATCTATATATATATATGATAACTATATATATATATATATTTTAAGGTTATATCTTCAAATGTTTTGATTTTTTTTTAATTTGTTCGGACAAGAATATCCATAAGGGGCTCTTAATTTACGATTTATGGACTTCTAAAAATTTGTATTACAATAGAAATTGAAGAAATTACTGCAGTATTTTTTGCTGGTACTTTTGAATAATGACTGTAAATATGGATACTTAGTTCATGATAATTTGAATTTTTTCCTATTCGGGTATATATCTTCCTGCAGAGTTCATATATAGGGACTGAGTGCCTTCGGTTGCCATATAGACAGACTCTTAGCTCTACACAGATGTATGTATCTATGAATGTATGTATGTCAGAAAGTATGCGTAAAAGTATGGAAAAAGGTATGGCAGAAAGTATGCCTAAAAGTATGGAATAAGGTATGGCAGAAAGTATGCCTAAAAGTATGGACAAAACAAGTATAGGCAAAAGTGGTGCGTGCTATGCGTGTCACGCGGTACATAATATTCGTGTACAACTGCTGGCGCTCAGCTCACGGGTCTTAGGCGCAAAAACAGTTTTTAAAAAATCGCATCATCGGAACACGCCGTTCAAGCGGGTGAAAACGTGCGGAAATGGTCGAAAAACGCCAGAAGTGCATGTAAAATCGCTGAAGCCTGGCTCGCGAGTCTTAGGCGCAAACACCGGTTTGTTTGCAGGTATAGCTGACACCCCAAGGATTAAATAGAAAAAGTTTTAAAAAAGTCGAAGGACTGGAACCCACCGTTCAAGCAGGTGAAAACGTGCGGAACTCGATAGTACTCGATGTCTAGATATACAGGAAGCCCGATAATGGTGTCCTAGTATACATGTACGATTATATATATATTGTGGAAGGTGCGAATTTTGGAAATAATAAAGTTTTTAGTTATAATATCTTTAAGTTTTTAAGGAAAATGTGCAGTTCATTAATTTTTTGTATTACAATGAATTAAATTTTTTTTGTTTTGTCAGTACTTAACGGAAATTGAGATCTCGTATGTGAATCCTGAAAATTTACCATATTAATATAGTTTGTATGTAAATAAAGTTATTTTAAAAATGAGGCGATTTTATGCGGCTTTTAGATGAATGTTCCTGATCTTCTAATTCGGCATTCCGTTTTATTGAACGCGAATCTCATTCATTATATATCATTTTATGCATGTTCGAGCTGCGTCGAAATACGTTGAATATTTTGTAAAGCCAATGTTAGTTTTCAATAGCAGCTTTCTAAATTTGAATGGACGAGTGAACATTTGTTTACTGGAGTAAAGAAAATAAGTATTAAAATACTAGCTTCTGATAAAAGATCGAAAATTATTTACTCACCTAATTGGCTAAAGTTCAATCATACAATATTAAAGAAGCTTTTTATCTTCATCTATTTTTCAAATCTAGTGTCTATTGTTTATATCTTACATACCGTCTTATTTCTTCTTACAAAATAGCACCTGCTACTGAAAAGTTGCAGAGTATTTGCACCAGTTATAAGTAATATGTCGACGTATAAGATCACTTTATGGTTTGTGCAAAATTAAACTATTTTGAACGTTTTTTTTATTTTCTTAAAACTGTAAAAAATTTATATCAAGCAGGATAAAAATAAAATGGAGTATGCTGGCTTCTGGACCTCGTCTATGTACCATGAGCCTTTACTATTCACTCTGCTTCAGTACAATAACGCTCTATATGAAGGAATCTATGAGAATACAAACAAATTTCTTAAGCAATTAAAACTGAATCCATTCCCATTCTCTCAATCCTATTCCACTCTTCTGAGTCATCGCTCTCTTAAACATTATTTCCATTATTATCCTTCTCACTCTCTGCTCTCAGTATGTCCAGTCTTTTTTCGCGCGGTGGAATTATCAAACTCCGTATAGCAATCACTGCTATTCTGCGCCAGAACTGCCGAGACGTGAAATCGATACGAAAGAACTCGTGTAGATTGACGCTTTCCCTCCATCTCACTCTCCGTCTCTCTCTCTCTCTCTCTATCTTTCTCTCTTCCCCTCGCAGTCACCGACGGTTCCTCGTTGCCCGAGAATGAGAAAATTAGATTTCGCGTGCTCGGCTTCACATCGGCTCGCCACTTCATAACCCTGAGGTATTTCCCGTAAATGTACATTGATCGGTATACGAGGGATAACGGGAGGGGGGAAGGACTGAGAAGGTGTACATATACGTATATGTATCAGGAGAGGACATTGGAAAAGTGGACGATTTTCCGTGGATAGAGGGATAAGGAAGTTGGGGCGACAAAAAAAAAAGATTTGAGCGCCGTCGCGCTAAATCGGATTGTTCGATGTATGCATAAACACGCTATTCTTATTAGGTTTGATACGCGATTCTTGTATAGTTTTAAACTCTGCCGATATCGATGACAAATTACTTTGACGAGTGTAAATTAATGGAAATATTTGTATTTAACGATTCACTTTTTCTTAAGCATTGCTTTAGTTTGTTCCTGAACTGAAGAAGTACTTTTGACATTGACGCGTCCATTATAATAATCAAAATCCAAAAAGCACAATCTTCAATTAATCTCCGAATAAAAGACACCGAAAGCTTAGAAACGCGTTTGCCTTTCAATGCCGTAAGCGCGGCGGCACAAATACAAGTCTTCAGCAACTCGTTAATCTCAACGCTCTCGCACGCTACAATGGAGTTCCAGCGAGTGCTACACATAGGGTGTATAGTACTGCAGCTACTGCTAGGAGAGGGTTCGAGATCGTTAAAAAAAAGTAAATCTCTACCCACTCGTCCAGGTCAGTATATCAGCAATAATGAGAAAATAAACAAAAGGGAAAAAACCCTCCAAGGCGCCAGAGAGGTACTATAGAGCCGCTTTCCTCTTGCCAATCCGCGCTGCGGATTTCATTCGCTGCCTGCGCACTGTTGCACTTACACTAGCTCGCCGCGATTTCTTCAATCTCTTTTAATTTCGAAAATGCGTGCTCGTCGAGTTTACCTCTCTTCTCTTCCCAACCCCCTCTCTCCCTCTCGCTCAACGAGACTTATATTCCCCCATGGACGAATAGGGTATAGAGAGAGACTGTCGATCGCTCTCGAGAGCAACATTCCAAGCGAGCTGCCGCACAAGACGGACACGCTAGTAGTAGGAGGCAGAGTTAGCTAAGACAAGAGGGGGTACGTCCGTGTGGACTAAGTCGCGTCACTGCTGGAAATGGTCGGAATGCTCGTTATTAGAAACTTCGAGATAAATTCGCTCTTCCTAAAATACGATAACATTCTTCGTGCGTCCGTTTAAAATCAATCATATAAATGCGCATTCTCAGTCAGATAAATCCTTTGATCTCGGTACAATCGCCTTCCCTAATCAATCAGCATGCAAACGGCCATGGTCCCTGACACATCTATACCAAATCTTTCCGTGAGTTTTCGATTCACAATAATACTCCTCAGCAGCAAGAACCTCGCGCAGTTGACGTAGAAAAAATATTATAGACACACGCACAGCTCCGTAATCCTGCTATAAACCTGGCAGCGCAAGAAGAAGCCGCGCAATAAGCTCGGGAGCGAATGCAGAACGACAAAAAAAAAGGCCGCGGTATTCGCAAAAGCTCCAAAAACGTCGGTCTGGAATACGAGGTACGCCTGCTGATCCCCTCAGCCCCACCCCCCAGCCTCTCGCAGCCCACTTATCTAACCGCGAGCGCGACAACTGTTAGCAAAACACGAGGCGACAAGCTCTAGTCCCGTCGACGCTACCGTCGCCTCCCCCGTGGAGAACAGAGGACGTAGCAAATATATATACACACAGACAATGCCGGGAAGAAGTAAGAATTGCGCGTGTTTTCGTGGCGTAGGAGCGGATTATTACGCTCTCTCGCTCGGTCCCGATAAGAAAACATTTTTCTTCCTTCACTGCGCCTCATTCCCTCCTCCTCTCCTCGTCACTCCAAAGCTTCGCAAGCGCTTACCCACGCACATACACATACACACACCCGGAGGTACACATAGTTCGCACACATACGTTGGATGACTGTCTCCGCCCCTCAGCAGCGCCCTTCCTGTAGCCGGAAGACGTTCGTCTCTCTCTCTCTCTCTCTCGGAGGCTTGCCGTCGTCCTGGCTTTGCCGCGCGGTGCGGGCGCGCTGCTGCACTACCGGCATTCCGCGCGGGAATTTAACTAAAGCGACGCGCTAGGCATTTCGAGGCTACGACACGACAACGCCGACGGATGAAAGGCGAGAAATTGGGCTCGCTGCGCGTGGCTCTCTCCGATCTCTCGCTCTACCGTCTCTTCGCTCGCTTGGGCCACGGCTTCTGAACACGCGCTGCGACATTGTGGCTACTTAAGCTTCCGCCTGCCGCCGCTTGCCGCCGTGAAATATCGGATTCCTTCTTTTTCGTTTTTTTTTCTTTTTTTTCTTTTTTTCTTTTCTTGTCCGACATTCAGCCAGAGCCCGAAAATCCTGTCGGACGAGGCTACGCTGAAATGCGGCTCGGCTCTTTTTGATGCAGCGTGAATTTGGTTTAATGTATAGAAAAGAGTTTCCACTCGATGTATATAGTATTAGTAAGGAATTCTTTACAAATGTTTATTATTATTTTCCATTTCTCGTTAAACTGAAATGTTCGTATCGGTACATATAAAAGTGTAAAAATAAAATTTCAAATGAATAATTTGCATGTAGTTAATCATCTCTGAATCATTGAATAATTTCGTTCCGTACAAAATAAAAGTTAATTATTTGCTAAATTGGGTTCTACTGAATTCCAGCATATTTTTTCTTTTGATCATTCTGTCCATTAGAGAAACTAAATTCCTCGTTTAAAATAAAAATTGTGTCACTGTTCCTATGAAACGAATTTGAAAAAACAAAAAAAAATCTATAACATTCGAGATTTTTGCGCGTTAGTTATCATCGGTATACGTGAATGATCTTTAAAGTTACAGCTTGTAAAGGAGCAGCCAGCAATTCAGACATCTTATATGCACAACACATGTAGCCTCGCGGCTACCATCAATTTAACAGGTTATTTTACGGAACTTCACTCTCTAGGGACTGTCAGCATATGCTATCAAATTCGAGGCAATAGTTAACAAAAGCGCACTTGCTGCTATCGATGCATAGTCTAACGTGTTGCATTTATAATTTCATCAAACTTTTCAGGAGCATAAAGTGCAGTGAGTCTTGACAAATAATAAAATAAAAGTGTATTGAATGATAGCAATGGAAAAAGTCATAAGCGTCAATAAATGAACTCCAGCAAATATTTGAATATTAACAAATACTTTTCACAATTTATATAACAATATTTTAAATTTTGGCGCTATTTAAAATGGATATATCTACCCATAACCAATCAGAGTTTTAATGTTCAACACTTTTTCCAGTCATGATATTTTTAAGATAAGATAAAGGTCCTTATTCATATATACAGTTATAACGCATTATAGAATAATAATCATTTTCCAAATTCATTTCTCTAAGCTACGAGAAAGCTATAAAGTAGATGACTTAGATTTATAGATTATCATGAGCTGTGAATTCGTATACTTTGGTTGCCAGGCTGTATTCGGAACCAATCTACTTATTATTATTAGATATGCTTAGTATTATAGTATTCATATGAATTTGCAAATAGTAGTAGTAAAATAGTAAAATAAATTTATAATTTTAGAAATTCCCCTTACAAAAATGGAATGACTTTTTTTTTCTTTTTTTTTTTAATGCATTGTTTTAAATTATAAATTTCTTTAAGTGAAGCATTGTCTAGACATCAAACTTGATACAGTGTACTGTGCACTTTGAATAACGAGCAAATAGTAAATTTTGGAAGCTTAGTTGGTAAAATTTTTTTAAATATCCATCATACGATAATAATTTTGCAAATTATTATATTAGTAATTAATGATGATCTAGTTTAAGGTGCGCGACGGGCACTGTTCAAATTCTAGTATAATAAAACGATAATGGAATGCTGTTTCTATTTAATTATGACATCAATTTGATAAATCTAGTATAATTGAGCACGATTATGAATATTTCCTACATTATGCATTCCAAACGATGTTGATATAGAAGCATGTACTTTGATAGTACAGAAATAAAAATGATTTTAAACTAATATTTCTACAATAAATCTCTACAGAAACCCGTTATTAATGTGAAACGTCACAATGGTAAAACGTGAATTTATGATATATTTTATTATTTTCAAAACGAGTAGCATCATTACTTTGTACATGCAGATACATTTCAGGTCCTTAGACTTTATGTACCTGGATGATAAATCTCCATTTCTCGTCGAGGTAGTGAAATACGGCTACGCGAATAGTGAAAAATTGGCCTCGCGCACACCGTAACCAGGTTTTTTTCCGACTAAATTATTCGCGAATGTAATAATTAAGCTACTTCGGAATGAGAATTCCTTCATTAGCGCGACGGGCTCTACGATTTATGATTTCTGCGCTAGTAATTATATCTCGAAAGCGTAATTAAAAAAAAATCTGCGGAATTCCCGGGCATAATCAAACGCCTGTTTACATTTCTCGAAAATTATATTATTAAATACTGGACAACTCGGTATAACCCAGAATGACCGGAAAAATACCCGGAAAAATTTCGACGATATAACAATGAGAAGAATACAAAATATTCAAAATACCGAACTCTTCGAACTGAAATCAGTATAATTTCAAATCGATCAGTAGGTAATTCATATTTGAGTATTTTACAATGAACCGTAATAAAGATTTCCATAAAAATATTAAAACTGTGCGAATAATATTTTGTACAGACAGAAGTAATGCTTTAGGTCATTTCTATTCAAGTATTGTAGTATTTAGTTTTTTTTGTTGTGTGACATACTGTTATTGCATATAAGGTTTCTAGGTCATTTGCCCTCTTGTACCTCAACAATAATCATATTTTACTTTTTATCTATAATTTTTTTTAGTTTGAATAAAATGCACGCTTTGAGCAATTAAAATGTTATATGTTGATTTATACATGCGTAAAGTTGTGTGCTTAGGTTATAATATATTATTTAAAAAATAGTAGATAATAGGTGTGTTCCATCAAAGATTCTTCAATTTCTGCGTACTATTTAATAATTGATCCTTTGATACAGAAAAACATATTGCAGTTGAATTTTTATCAAAAGAGCGAACATATTCTCCTATTCTACGCTCAGAATAGTGGCTGGACTTGGTATAGCTTCAAGCTTGGATCTTCCTTTGTATATATTCACCAATGTGGTTAAGGGCCCTTGATATTTTCGACTGGCACTGCTTAAAAACATTTTTTTGCCTCCTATCCATACATTTTATAGGACATATCTTTGCTTTTTGGAGCCGTCATAAACTATTTTTAAATATTAATTTACATCCCAATATTTTCTTTTTATACCTAGCTTATATTAGCATTAAGCAATTAAACAAATTCTTCTCACTAAATCAATTTTCGAAATTGAATAGATTCGAGCCAGAATCTGCTCCAAAACCAACGACAGAAAATAAAGTTTCGGGCCAGATATATAACCAGATCGTAACCATATCATGAAAATCTACTTAAACTCTATTTATACATTATTACTTACATTTTATTTCAATATTTTATCGCTCATTATCCGTCCGACGTCCTGAAAATGTACAAGCACAATTCAAATTCATTCGAGCATCAACGAAATTCGAAAACATTTATCTCTGTGAAACAAAATTCGCGTTCAAAAGTACCTGTCCCATTCAAGATAATGGAATAAATTCACAATAGAGCAAAGAAAGTAGTGCGCATTTAAATAAGAATTTCCATTTTTGGAAAAATCGGGCACTCTTATGCCCGCACATAGCGAAACAAACATTCAGCGCATCAGCGTCGACGCCCTCGCAAAAATGCACGCATGCACCATCAAAGCAAGCCTTTCCTCTTGTGTCCCATCAGCTATACACGCCGACGTCGCGACTTGTGCATATATATATATATACAGCACACAGCAACAGCGTCTGTAGTAGAGCAACGACGGCGGCGGTGGCGGTGGCGTAAGCCGCGTGACAAAAAGAAAAAACGTCATCCCCACGCGGCTGACAAATCGCCCGTCGTCGTCGTTGGCCTTTGGGCCAAAAGTACGGCCCTTGTCAACACGCGCGTAATCTCGAGTCCGTCGTGCGCTTTTTCCCTCTGGCGAAACCGCTTCGCTCTCGTTTCTCTCTCTCTCTCTCTCTTTGTCTCTCTCTATCTCTCTCTGGGTATATACATACGAACTGCGAGACTATCTCAAGACGTCGCTTTAGACTCGCGTTTTCCCCATACCCTACCCTACCCAGTTTTACCCTTGCAGCTGTGGTATATGTATAAATAATCCGAGTTGGTCCGACTGGCTGGATGAAACGGGGGTGCGGAGTTCCGCTAGCTGTTCCCTTGGAATTCGTAGACCCAGGCCGCGACAGCGAAAACATTCGCGCATGGGAAAGCTACCCTGGCTCTCTCTCTCTCTCTCTCTCTCTCTCTCTCTCTCTCTCTCTTTCTCTCTGTGTGTGTTTTAAAAGGAAAAGAGGATTTCCACGGCCTGCAGTAGTGCTTTTAAGCTCGAGGGGAAACTTACCGAGCATGAAAACACGCCTGAAGTAGGTTAGAGACGTGAGAATTAAAGGACGTTATGGAAAAGTGGGGTTTTCGTCGCGCCGAGGGTTCGTGAGCATTTCATGTGCATTTGCGAGTGTGTGTATGTGTGTGTGTGTGTGTGTGTGTATGTGTCGCGGAAAGTTTGTGCGGGATTAAATAGGATTTGGGACCGAGGACGTTGAGACGGCTACAGTTTTTTTTTTTTTTTTTTTTTTTTTTCATGTTCAAGTGGCGCGTCATCTTGTAATTAATTTGCCCCAGAAGAATATAATAATGATGAATAGTTTGGTTGGTTATATCTGTTTTTTTCATCTTGAGATTAATATTTTTCTTTAGATTCAAATAGTGGTGGTCCATGTTGACGGATCCATGTACATAACAAAAGTGATGAGAATATTTTTTTTTCATTCCCTTTGTCATTTTATACTTTCTAGATAAAAGCTAAATATATATAGAAACAAGTAAAATTAATTAATTATTTCAGATACTGAAAAATGTACAAATTTAATGGAAAATAATGGAGTATTAATTGAACTGTGATTTGATAAATTACTATAATATTAATTTTCATATTTGATTATCGATGCGCACCTACCGTATTACTGTATTTAAAAATGTATATATGCATGTGTAAAATGCAATTTCACGTATCAAAAACGACATTTGTCTATATTTCGATTTTATTGAAATGTCAGAGTGCGTTATACTAATGAAAAACATCTTTAATGAACATTATATATGTACATACATATATACTTCTCTTTTTAGTTCGTTGCGCTCCACGCGCCGCGTAATTAGCTTTATGCGCTAAATTCGCACGAAATATGCATTCGTTCATAAATATTAATCATTTTGCATCAGAAATTAATATATACCCGAAACTCATCTAGCTCATGATCTTTTCAACGAATTGTTTATATATATCGCTCTGTGAAATCACTTTTCATTGGCTACTAGTTCTGTCACGCTATAAGCTGGAACGAGTGAGCTCTTAATTATAGCATTAGTATTTTCTGAAAATCAAAATGATTTTATCTTTTCAAAACATTTTAAAATCAATAGAAAACAAAACCACTGAAGTCCTTAAAACAACATTTCCCTAGTAAAATGAGCATATAGAAGTCCAAACACACAATCTTAAAACTGCAGATCTCTCTCCTTATAAAATCAAGCCGAGAGAGAGAGAGAGAGAGAGACGAAGGGGGTCTAATAAACCGAGCGGATTGAAATGAGACGCATACCATACATGGTATAACTGCGGTCAGAGGTCGGGGACTCACGCACATCACGGTCACGCGCGCATACAAATGTACACAGTGGAATAGAAGCGTGCAGGACGAGGAGGAGGAGGAGGGAGAGAGAGAGAGAGAGAGAGAATCAGTCGAAACTGGCAACGGATTGTGGCTGGCATTAATTCCGAGCTGCCGGCTGCTTACAAAGGAGAGCATCTCTCTCTCTCTCTCTCTCTGCTCCTCCAGGCCTTCTCTCCTATCCTATCCTATCCTCCTCGCGCCATCCTCCTTAGCCCAGACTGACCTTAGTTAGATTACGTTTGCATTACGAACTCGAGCGGAACCGTCGCCGCCTTAGGCCTTGTCGCCCCGTTTGCACGTCGCAATAGGTACCTGCCGACGTCGACGTCGTATTCTCCTGGACGTAAGAGAACAGCTAGAGACTCTCTCTCTCTATATATGTAGCACTCTGGCTGCAGTCTCCCTATGTGTAGTGCGAGACTGTATCCGCTCGATCTGGCGTGATGCAAGTGTTGCCAGACTCTCCCGCACACAGCTCTTGCACTTTCTCATTACGTGTCTCTCCTCTATTATAGTTATGTTTGGCATTCATCGAATAAGGATTAGTTGTGATTTTGGTTTCGGTATTGCGGTGAAGGCTATGCTTTTAATGCAATGTCAGCTCGAATGTCAGGGTAATTTTCTTCTGCATGCTGACAACCGAATCTCGTGATTTATGCAAGGGATAATGTGATATACACGGAGAGAAATTTGGAAAGGATTTATGTCAATAACCATTGACACCCATTTCTTCAGTTGATACATTTTGTGTCAATAATAAAGGCTATGTTCTTCAATGCAGCGCCGAGGTGCTGGGCCTCGGCCGATGGGAAGCAAATCCGCCCAACTGCTGAGGCACGAAGAAGTAGAAAGGAGGGGGTAATGTTTTGATGAGTGTTTTGTTTACAACTATATATG
>UELU01141700.1:1517-26013 GCA_900490025.1 Megastigmus dorsalis
AATTATTTCACCTTCCATTTTATTTAGGTTATGTTTTATTTTAATCAGCACTTATCACTTTATTTACACAATGAGCCTGGGCCCATAACCTGTTATTTATTGTGTGTAGCGTTTGTATAAATGAAGTGAGTATTTGTAGTTTTATATATTATTTATTGTAATAAAGGTGAACAAAGGTAATACAAGTTGAGACTTCGCATGTCGTCGCAGTGCGTTCTCAGCAGAGACTGAAGTAGCGATAGGTAATAGAGCGCGCGGAAGGGCGTATAGGCCAGATGGCGCTAATGATTTATAATAAACTATACGCTCGTGTGTAATTTCTATAACACTCAACAATATATATTATACATAAAAAATTGCACATAACAGAATTTAAAAGAATAATGAAGAAAAAGTTTAACCGTTCATCGAAAAAGCTCTTCATTTATTTATAATTATTTAAAAGAATTATAGATAATAATGTTTAGTTAATAATATTTAGTGTTGTGTTTGTTAAAAAAAATTATAATTACATTTTATTGAAAATTAAAATAGAACTTAACAATGCAATAAAACAATCATTATAAAATACTTTAGTAAGTGCATACAGCATAACTTTTTAAATTATTCATTTGTAATTTTTCAATAAAAGAATAATTTACTAATTCTCTTTGAATTGCAGCAATATATACGCTGATATTTATGCTGCAGGGCAGAATTCTTGTAGGTTACTTTTTGACAGGTTTAACTGTAATGGATTCCATAAAAGAACTTTTTTAGCTTCTTTTATGCGTACATAAACCTTAACTTTTCAAATTATTGACTTCTCATTTTTTTTCAAAAAAGGACAGTTTGTGAAATGTTACTAAGGGAACTTTTGCAGACGACATAAATATTCATGATTTCTATTCAAATACTTTTTGTAAAATTATTTTTAAAAAGGATTCAAAATGAATTATTTTTGCTTATTAGAAAAGTAATGGGATTAGATTAAAAATAATTAAATAAGCGTATAGCCTTTATCCTATGCTGTCGAATAAAGCATTTTAGCTGAAATCCAGTACATGCCTCCAGTACAGTATTTTAACTCGCAAAAAGATTTTCTGATTATCATATATTGATTAAGCATCGACATAAAACATTAATTTAAGGGGAAGCCGGAGTCGCCTGTTTTAACGAAATTAGGTTTTTCAAACTTTTCTCTTTAACAAATTAACCAATTCACTTGAAACTTTTAGAGATGATAGAATGATTATAAATAGAACGCGCTCAACCCAGAAATTTCCGAAAACTAAAATAAAATAGAAGCTAGAGAAGAAAATACCAAATTTTTACTGATTTCAATTCAATCCAAGAGATTTCATGATTCTGACTTTGCAATTATATTTCAAATTAAAAATATTATATTTACGCAATTTATTGGTAATTTCAGGGCTGAGCGCGCTTCAATTATGATCATTCTATCATCTCCTAAAATTTCAAGTCAATTGGTTAATTTGTTAAAGAGTAAGGACGGGAAATTTAAATTTTTAGTGACTCCGACGACCCCTTAATAAGCTATAAAGCTTTTTACTCTCTAAATAAAACTTGTGATTCTCGAATTGAGCGTTTTAAAATAAAATTGTTAGTCTAATTGATTAGATAATTTTCTACTTACATAAAAAATAGATTATTTACTCTAAATTTGAACATCCAATAAAAAAAATAATTCAAACGTGGACATACACTCATTAATCGAAAACTTTTAAGTTAAGAGTTTGAACGTCAAAATTTTATCAATAATATATTTTATGTATGTTAAATGTTGCATACAATTCGATAAAAATTATACCATATTAAACCCAACCCAACCCTAGACTTTTACATCTAATGCTCACGGGTACAGCTTTTTATTATAAAAGGAGATTATTGGACAGCCAGATTAGAAATGCTATTCGATTAAAAAAATATTAATTCAACTGCGTTTCAGTTAAACTTTTTAACGTCAACAAAGGTTCTTTGATAATTATATTTTAGATTGAATTACGGAAATAATAAATTAACGACACTCTAATTTTTTTCTTTAAACTCTGCATAAGTATAAACAAATTTTGATACGCTTTATTGATTTTGGAAATGCTCAGTATTTGTAGTGATATTAAAAATTGACAAATTTAATTTCAAAGTTTCAGATTTTAACATGGGTTGTATATGATTATCATACATATAGTCAAAACTTAACATACTTAATACATTCTTTAACTGAAGTATTATTTCTGTTGTAATGATTTGTTAAAACATTTAAAATACATTGAGTATTAAAATATTACGACCGAAAATAGTTTCCAGTAACATTTCTAACTCATTCTGATGATTGTTGTTCTAAAAATCTTGTGTACATATATAGCTTTGTTTTCAAAAATACAATTACGATGTAATGCTAATTATTAAATAATAATAGTTATTACTAATTAATTATTCATCATTTAATTTGGTTTTGCACTCAGCTTGTAATTTCTACAGTATATTATTTACAGTAATAATAATACCAAAAATTCAGTATTTTAAATTAATTTTTAATAATCGAAATTATAAACTATACATTTTAAGAAGATATACTTGAATATGTGTAGGAAAATATGCGTTTCACATATATTTTTTAAATAGGAAAGGTACGATGAAAGGTATCATTTAAGTACTTTTTCACTTTCTTTTGCAAAAAAGGTTTCTATATGTGTTCTTAAATGCCTTCTAAATAATAATATTTATATAATTGTCCGACAACAAATGTTCCGTAGAAAAAAAAAATTGACATGGTCGAGATTCGAACTGGAGCCCTGGCAAAAAGTTAAAATTATTGGCATATGCCTTAGCCCACTCGGCCAAGCACATTATATTTAATTATTGATTGAAACTCGGTAATTGGTTTTCGACTCATGTTTAAAATGAATTAATATAGTACACTCTTTCACTTCTATATATGTAATAATATTAATTTTTTTATTATACAGAAATGTACATTTTTATCGTATCATAGGTATATACGAGCTGTATGGCAAACGAAAAAGTTTTCGTCTAGGGCGCGCGAGTATATTGTTTTTGAGACGAGCTCGCGACCGCGCCGGCCCGGCCGCTCGACTTTTGTTGATGTTCCCTCCCCCATTTCTCCTCCACGTGCGATGTCAGATTGTGCGTAGGGTTCGGGACTTTGGCCGCTAGAGGCGGTAGCTCACGGGGGAAAGGACTTGGTGCGGCTCTGGCCTATGTCATCGGCGATCTTTCTATTCATCTCTGTAGGCGTTGGCATTTAACCGAAGAGTTGCGCGAAAATGTTCGGTTTTATGTATTAGAAACGACGACGGTCTCTGCTTACTCTGGTATTTTACACAGCTGTTGGAATGAAATCAGAAGACAAAATAGTTGCTTGCAAATAGAAGCAGCTCAGGATCTCATAAATTTGGCGCAAATCTGAGTACCAACGGTCTCGGACGGTGGCAGACTCGAGGAAATTCATCGATTTCAGGTTTTTCTCACTTAAAAAGGCATAGTTATAACTGTGTACTCTTTTAGGAATCTCGGAAGCGGTGATGCACCTATTTACGACGGTACAAAATATGTAATAGGTACTTACAACAGCGTCTTATAGGTGCTGCGGTTTATGTATTACGAGACTACTAGACATCAGTAGCCGATACTCAACTTAGTGGGGGCAGCTGGAAGTAAAGGATATTGCATATCGTACAGAAGATATAATAATGTCGATAGTCATAGATGCTCCAACAGTTGTTATAAATGTCTGCCAAATCCATAGTGGGATAGGTCAAACAGCTGGAAAAAATACCGAAAATTGTAACCGGAATTTTTTGGCAGTGGTTGTTACGCAAATCATTTGTATGAAATAAAAATCTATTTAATTTTGTTCGAAAACTGTGCGAATTAATAAATAATCGTGAAGAAAAGCACTTTTGCTTAGTGGCATTTTGTAATATCTATAAGGAGTGGCTGCCAGTTATACAGTTCTGTTTCATGCAACCAATCAAAGAGTCTAAGCAGAGAGAAAATGTGTTATTTTTATTTATTATTTCGAGACGGAGTAGTTCGTACTTGCGCTGGACGATGAAGAGAAAAAATTATACATGCTAATTTTATATTTAATACAAGTGTGTACTTTCTCTCGATGATGCAAATATATCCTACAGATGCGAGAATTGTGGTACTAGAGAATATATATTTAATATAAATCCAGTGAGAGTTGATTGATTTAGCTCTAGCTAAGCGTAAGAATTAAAAAAAAAACGATATGCATCTGACATAACTCTCAAGGTTTCGACAGTCAATATATTTTTAAATACCTGTTAGAAAAAGATGTAAGTAATCTTGAATGACTCAATAATTATTTTGATAGTATTTTTAAATTTAAAGTTTCTCGATAGTTTGAATTATATTCACATGCCTTTAAGTAGCTTGCAGAAAGCTTACGAGCACACAAGTGTTAACAATTAAATAAAATAAATACATCAAAATAAAATAAGAAATTAAAATAAATGATATACCGAAAAGATGATTTAATTCAAGTAAACGATTAGAATATAATATTAAAGCGAAATATTATATCAGAACAATGAGTGCGAGAGAGAAGAATGCGAGCGCCAGATGTGCGATTCAAGCAAACACACGCGCGCACACAACCAAGCCGCGAGGTGTTCGCGAATATTAAAGCTAAACCATCGAGAAGAGAGGGAAATCACCAGATGTCCGCGCCACAAGAAGACTATATAAGCGCGCATAAATCTCGATCGAGAACCACTCTTGTACCAGCTCTTACCGTACCAATATAATTCTCATTCACATTAAATCTTTCCGTCTAACCTATTCATTTCCCTTACACCTAAAGGCTCTGCTGATTAATTGCACGCTTATTGCAAGCGTCAACGAACTCAGGCAGAGTGATTTTTATAAGAGCACTTTGATTTCGCGACTAGCCTGGAGAACATTGCGTTCTCCGGCGAACTCGCTGTGCTTTAAGTAGCACAGTGCGCTAATAAGTCGAGTAAGCATTGCGCTTCTCGATAAGCTTAGCGTACAGAAGTATATGTAATAACTCCTTCACGACCCATTGCGCGGTCGTGAAGGGACTTATTTATTATAAGTTAATTGTTTTTGTACGTTTACAGTCTCTCTCTCTGCAAGTCGAGAAAGCATTGCGCTTTCTCGACAAACCAGTTACCCGTAACTAGGCTTTTTCATGAGCAAGGTGGAAAAGTAATACACTTTTCCATCGAACCTCGTGAGAAGAGAATAAGCTAACTTCTGCCTACTGTCCATTACGAGGCAGTAGATAGAAGGCTTCTGTATTACTTGTGTGTTCTTTAGTCATAAGTTAGTTTGAGTTTTCTCGCGACAAGTAGAGAGAGCATTGCGCTTACTCTACGAACTCGTTACCCTTAAAGGGGTGCTCTCCAGTTGGGTAGCATGACATTGTGTCAGCTACCGAACCTGGAAGAGTGAGAAGCCCACGGCCTCCATCGTCTATCCATTGCGCGATAGTCGATGCGAGTAAGGCAGCTCGAGCATCCTTGCCGAACCCATACCGTCCATATCCACTGAAGTTAGTACTTACTCCGCTGTAAGTAAGCCACTGCGCGCTTACTTACGCTCGGAGTAAGGAAAGCTATTCCCCGTTTTTTCCGGCCTATCGATTCCATTATTCCATGGAATAGGTGGGTCAATCGGGGTAAAACAAGAGTATCAGGGTGGCGACGAGCGGAGACCATTCCGCGTCTCCGCTACATCTCCATAGCCCTGATATATTTGGGGCGATGGTACGTCACAACGGACTTACAGAAATTGAAAAGGGCATTTTTTTCTCATTTATTTAATGCACTAGAAAATCAAGTTTACACTGGTCCACTACCACCTATAAATATGTACTCGCCAGACTTTATAAGTGCTAAATCAAAAACCAAAAATCAAAAATCAAAATCCAAAAATCAAAAACCAGTGTCGCCGCCGACTAATGCAAACGCCTACAGAGCATACATCTAGACTAATTATTATATCTTATAAAAAACAAAATGTTAGCTTTTGAAAAGACGATATGAGACCCTAAATAAGCAAAAATATGAAGAAGGTGACAAATAACAGCTGCTCGAATACGGCTTAAAAAATAAACAATATTAACAAAGAGCGTTCCAAAATTACCCAATTGTATTCTAGTGACGCACTCTTTTTTCTGAAAGTTCTCTTTACAACTAAAAAAATGCATTTTTGTACGTTAAGGGGCTAGTCTAGTTTCTCGGGCGGAAAATGGAGGTGATTTTCCGGGACTCATACAAAAGAAATCATGCGGTCAAATATTTTAAAATTTTAAGGATATATTTAGATACTATTGACAAGTTAATTCACAAAATTTTATGAAAAAATATCGACTGTAAGCCGAGTTATACGCTCCGACGTCGAGTCATCCAAAAATGAAGTAATAAATCGGCTGCAGTTGTAGAAGTCCTCAGAATGCCAGTTTCTGAAAAATTTTTGTTTCATGTTAAACTAGATGACTTTCCCCGTACCATGAACTAGGATCCTTTGAAAATATTAAAAATTATAAAAATGGCAGCCTTTTGAAAAAAAAATTCAATTTTTCACAAAAAAAACTTGTTTTTTGCTCGGCAAATTTGTATTTTTTTAAATATCAAAAAGATTCTAGTTCATGGTATGTAAAAACATGTTACGAATATTTGTCCATATTTCAAATCGATTCGTTAGTTTTTCTTTGAGCTAGAGCTGCAGCCGTTTTTGAAAATGCAGTTTTGAGAAAAATGCGTTTAAAGTTTTGACAATTGATTTTTCGGTTATAAAATTTAATTTTTCATACTTACAGTTTAGAAAATTGTTCTCCGAATAGTATACTATCGAAATAGGCAAAAAAAAATCGATTATTTGAAAGTGAGAAACTAGATTGGCCCCTTAAAATTGATTACGATTAGTCTAAGATAAAATTGAGAATTTTTTTGATGTATATAAAAAATAGACTGAAAAATTGGTCTGCGTATCTTTTTTTTAAAAATCGTAGAAAAGACCCATATGTATTAATCTTTCAGTGTTATATTTAGATTATCTACATAACTAGTTCTTTACTTTTAACATATTTATCACAGATAAAATTACCATATTTTAAGTTTATGTTGTATCGTCGTTGGCGTATGATTATGTGAAATAATATAAGTATTTATTGTAAAGATTTTTACAGCAACCAAGTAAAATTGAAGAAGCCAAGTACAAATTTATGACAGACTTTCTTTGTAAGAATACTGATAAATTATCAAACATTATATTTAATTTAGAAATAATTTATATAGACACAATAAATTCATACCTTGGTACAATATTTCCCTTTATTTCAAACTTTCCCTCACTTAGGAGTTTCTTGCTATTGAGAATTCCGGATAATTTAATATTGCATGCAGCTGATCCAGACACATCTAATTTTATTGGTAAGCCTACAGTCGTTGGCAAAATGAACGAAGAATCCAGAAACATAGCGGTATTATCATAATGCACTATTTCTCTTCCAGACAATATCTGGTTAACCTTTTCCCATGGATTCAAACTAGCTAATGTTCTTTGTATTTCTTGATCACTGTTTAATATCGCAAATTTAATCTCATTGCCAAAAATTTTATAACCAAAACTAATGCGTGGATGATCGTAATTATTATCTATGACGTTGGGTAACTTCTTGACGCTCCTCCAATAGTCTTTATTATTCTTTTGATTATCTACCGAGCGAAAATAACGCAAAAATTCATAAAATCTTTCACCTATATTAGTACTACTAAAGGGCCCATTCGGTCCAAATAAATTTTCTGCATAGAATTCAAAACCTTCAATACGCATATTCACCTCAAATAAATTAATAGAATTCCCAAATAAATCAACTGTAAGATTAAAAGAGACAGTACGGGGAATATAAGATTTTGGAGAAAAAATTAGATTAGTTTGGAAATTGGAACCAATGTTGTAATCTTCTGAGAAGAATGACTTTTCATAGTTACGGGAAAATTTACGAAGATCATTATTAAATTTGTTGCCAAGATCTCGATCAGTTAATAAACTCTGGATCTCAATTCGAGTTGGTGACGATGAGGATAGCATACTTTTCAAGTGACTCCAAACGTACGAACCAACTGCAACAGATATTAAAGTAAATAAAGAAATATTTTAAATTACATGGCAGGAATAGTATCAAGATAGATAGATAAATTGATCACAATTTATAAGCGAATTAATACAAGAACAGATAATATATATCAAATATTAGACATACAATTTTTAAAGCAATAATATCACCGACATCTTAATCCTAAATCTAGAAGTATTAAACTGGAGAATATTCAAAAGACTGCCTAAAAAGTTAAGTAATATAAAGTGTGATTAGTCATTTATTTATGACTGCAGATAAGTACATGAACCTATATGATTGATATGTAACAGTCATATTTGTTTAAAATTAATATTTAGACACATTCGTAATACTCACAATGGGAACCAACAATCTTCGGGAAAGCGATATTTCTAAAACTTTGGGAAGCAGGTTCTGGTACCTGAAAAGTAAGTTTAGAACCAATAATTTCGACAAATGGAACCAATCTATCGGGGGTACCACAAATGCGCGAAACTTCATACAATTGTGTCATGCTATATGGCTCGGCGACTAAATAAAATATAAAATGTTTCAAGATAGCAAATGAAAAATGAGAATGCCACCTTGAATTTAAGAGGTTGTAAAAGTCAAAAGCACTACTCGTTCAAAAGTTATGGGCGTTTCGAAATTCGATACTATCCCGCCCTTATAACTCTCCATCATTCTTATACCAATTAAAGATGCGAAATTTTGTCTAATTTTTAAACTCTCATAACTTTTTGAGAATGTATCATCTTAAATTGAAGGTCGCATTCTCAATTTTCATTTAGAATTTACAAACATTTTTTATTTTTTTTCTGAGTTTTAGAACGTGAAACAATTTAATGAATGTTAACGTATTTGGCTTTAATTTCGATTATCTTGAATATTGTACAAGAGTCAAGCGATGATCTCACTGGAGAGTCCAGTGCTAGACTTCAAGCAATGATCTCACTGGATAAGTGGGATGTCTTGGTGTGATAGGCATTAATAGCTTAGATAAATGAAAAGAACTGTAACTTAATATTCACAGCTGTGAACTATATAAAATAATACTTTTAGACCCTGAAGAGGGACGTATTAAATAAACGTCCGAAGCGTCGGCCCTTTGATAAAAAGTGTGCTTTATTGCTTCGCAAGGATCGCTCTCTCTCTCTCTCTCTTTCTCTCTACCTGTTAATTCATTTATATCCACGTTTCACTCATTATAGAAAAATTGGACCCTATGGTCGTAAATATTGGTTCTATACTTCATTTTCGGGTACCAGAAACTACTTTCTAAAGTTTCAGAAAAATCCCTTTCCCGGAGATGGTGGGTTCCCCTTGTCAGTCATTCTTTTATTCATGCCTTAAATACTCTTATAACATAAAAGCTGGAGGAAGTGATTTTTAGTTTTGAACCCTTGCAAGGAAGAAGTTTATTATTAAGGTTAGTAGGGAGTTGCATAATTGCGCACCTTGTACATGGAAGCTACAGGTAATTGAAAAAACAAATTTTTTGGTTCTTTCTTCACCAAACTGTTGGAGTCTTTTTGATAAAATTCAATTTTAATGACTGTTTTTCAGGTTATTAAATATAATTGACGAACCTATGTCCGTAAAATATAAGATTCTAAAATAAAATACGTTAATAAATTGAATATGTTCAAGATCGAATTTTACAAACTAAAAACCATACGAAACATCAGATTTTAAAATATGATAAAAAAAATTGTTCGTTACGGGGCTGTAAGATTTCACAGCCTCGCGTGATCGCGCAATACTCGGACTGTCTCCACCCATCCTGATACACGACGATCAAAACTGGTGCCGTGAAATCGAATTTCGCAGATTGTGTTTAAAAATACTATTACTAAATAATCCAGGAGATGTACGCTCGTAATTTTATAGATACAAAGCGAAAATATTTAATACATATTTCGAAAGTGTAATAAATGCTATTTATATTTTTAATAAAGTCTAGCTTCCTTAATAATTCTGTAGACTGTAAATACTCTGATTATAAAGTTTTTCTGTAATCATAAATGAAGAATTGAAAAATAGTAGTTATAAATTCCTAATTATAATTAAATGAATTAATAGCTGTGTGAAAGTATGTCTACCATCACTACACTATAAGAAACTACCGATGAAGAGGCCAAGAAATTTCAACATTATTTTTCATTTAATTTTAATTTTATTCTTTTTATAAAACTTAGTATAAGTTGTAATCAAGCGAAAAAGAGTTCGAGCGTAGCTTTCTCACGGTAATTTCACTCGAAAAATGTTGACTATCCCGGACATAAACTACCGTGAGGGGGACTCGCTCGCTCTTCTCTCACAGATTCTGGGAAGAATGTGCTGACATTTGTATTTGTATTTGTAAAGATTGACAATAGATCAATCCCATTTACGTTATAGATAAGGAAATTGATAAATAAATAATAGCTACACTTAGCAAACGAAAACGAATTATTTGACGATCAGCTTTCCCTTCCTCTTCCAATCAACTTCAAATCGGGAAAGCGGAGATTATTTGCAGGGAATTATTTGACGATCAGCTTTCCCTTCCTCTTCCAATCAACTTCAAATCGGGAAAGCGGAGATTATTTGCAGGGCTATCTAATTTCGCGAACGAGGGTCGAATCGCATACCTACGCAGAAGCAGCCAATACGAACCACACGCCGATTATCGCCACGTTTGCTAAGGCAACCAAAATAAGAAATGGTTAAAAGGGAGTAAGAAGTAAAAAATTCGAGACATCGCAGCAAACGTTACTCGTTTCTCTGATAATAAATTTAAAGAAATAAAAGCGAAAGTTTGACCACATAAAAAATGGTGACAGCGACGGGATTTATTTTGTCCGAAATTTCGAAGTAAAATAAAATGGTATCTCGAATTCTATCGCCAGTCCGAAAAGACTTTAATTTTCGAATGTCCTAAATGGTTAGAAAATAAAAAATGGTTAAACTGGGTATAATGTACATTATGTTCCAAAATTTTGAATTATAGACGAGGACGATTTGAGGGATAGGCAATCCAAACTCGAAAAATACGAAAGATGTTTTATTGAGGCAACAAACATAATGCAACAAGAAGCATTGGCTTTATTAGAGTCAAAAAACCAGAAGATGCATTCGAAGCTTTAGCAAGAGAAATCAGATTGTGGGAAGAGATAGAGATGGAGCGCACCGCACTTGCCAATGAAAAATAATTCGGAGGTACATAGTGGATCGTAAGAAAGATTATAACAAATTCGTAGAAACGCGTCGAACATCCGAAAGGAATTGACAGGTGGAACTTTGAACATTCAACTTTTCAAGTATCTCCAATATCCAGCACGATTAATACGAACAATATGTGTGTGCCGCCATCCGTATATATAAAGGAAACTTTAATAACCGTGCCAATGTTCAATGGCACTAACCTAACCTCATTTGCGAGACAGTGTAAACGGGCAATCAATTCTATACCAACTGTATTAGAAATCGAATTCATATAACTGATTATGAATAAACTTAACAAACGTGCGTTTATCGTTATGGAACACATGCATGCCAATTCTTTATATAGTTTTATTGATCATCTAAAAATTGTGTTCGCCCTTACGGAAACTTTAAACAATTTACGGGGTAAATTAAATAAAATAAAAAAGGGAAAAATGAAAGAATTTTGAATTACTTTACTAGAGTCATAGAATTGAAAGAAAATATAGTCAAAAGAAAAAAAATTGTTAGTGATGAGAAATTATCGGGTAAAGAATACCATGAGAATTAGTGTAAAAATATACAATGGCGTTCGTGAATTAATAGACGAAGCGAAAGTTGTCGAAAAACAGCTTGAGCGTGATCATATTAAACATTGACATAATTATTATCGAGTGGATAATAACTGTAAAAATCCGAGCAATTATAATAATGGCAAAGACAACATTAATAAGACTAATAGCGAGAAGCAGTTTGAATCCAACAATAATAGAAAGGATTATAATAATAACAATAATAGAGTAGATAAGATATCTAGTGATACTCAAAATGAAACCCGCATATGGGACTAATATCGAGTGTCACTTTTGTCATAAAATAAGCCATATGAAACGCGATTGCAGAAAATTAAAATGGCGCGAAGCGAAAAGGGCGAAAGAACAGCGAAACGTAATCAACGTCGCGATTTTTGGCGCAGGCGAGGTGTCGAGCCAGATGTGCCCACAAGAACAAGCAGATGTAGACCAACCGTCTACATCATTCAAGAAGTAATAAGACCCACAATGTCTATTGTCAAGATAGAGTTGAACGATATTGCGCAGAATGTAGTAGACTTTATGATAGATTCAGGGGTACAGCTCAACTTGATCGACGTATCGGCGCTCACACCCACTGTGCTGGTAAACTTAGGTAGTCCCCCATTACTACAAGGAATTTCAGGCAAATACACCAGATCGTTGGGGATACGTGCAGTAGACATATGCGGTTAACAAACAGAATTCGTGATACTAGGAACAGAGTTTGCCATTCAGAATAACGCTATTTTAAGAGCAGCTTTCTTTAAAAAGCGAAGCATAAATATGACAAGTATAGGGTCTTCAATCGACTGCGAGGAATACGGATCGCAGACGAACTCAGAAAGTGAATTATTCGATTTTGATCGTGTTATAAACATATTAATAACATTCGAATACGATCTTGAATTCACAGAATATTGGGAAAAATTAGAAGTTTTAGTGAACGCACTATATCAGATAACAGATAGAGATAGCTCGTCTTTCGGTTCTTATGAGGATTACGTAGAGTAGAGTATGGGACGGAAATTTCAAATTTAAGCAGAAACAAAGAATCAGAACCTTCGAAACTTGATGAAAAATCGGTGATAACAAAAGAATCGATCAGAGCATTGCAGGGAATGACAAGCAATATTTTAAATTCACCTAACACTTATAATAAGGTGTAACTTTGCGTCCTAACCTCGCTGGATGCTCTCGAGTTTACCAGGGTTAGTGTCGAGGATTGTCGGATGCGGTATTTCGGAATTGGGTTAATAAATCTTTAAGAGTATTTAAGGAATAATAATTAGATATATTATATATATATTATAACAAAATATCTTAATTAAAGTTTACAGAGGTAATGTAATGAAAGTAATTACGGTTTCAGATATTTAAATAAATTAACTAATCTTTCGGATGAAATGGACAGGCGCATAATTTCTAACTTAAACGCGGTTACAAATTTCGGTTAAGCGTTTCGACAATAAATGGGTAATTTATATTGGGCCGAGATGCTATCGGAATCCCCTGCGGGACGGGAAAATATTTCTGAGGGACACCTCAGAAATCCTTCGACGGAACCAGAGTATGAGAAGCACCTCGTATAAACTCTGTTTTACGGGTTTCTTTGTGAAAGCGAGGGGCACCTCGACTTTCGCGGTAGGAGCAATATAAGGAGCGCCTTAAATTGTCCTCGGGTGGCATATACTAGGAGTGCCTCGTGAATATGCTCCGAGAATCGACGATGCAGAATGCACGTGTAGGAGTCGAGTTATCAATTCAGATGATTACCTAGATTTCTGTATGCGTACAAACTATTAAGAAAAAAACGAATAAGTGGTTTTCATAAAAATGGATGAGAAGGACAGACTACAAACTTCATTTACGACAGATAAGGGCAGGTTAAGGACCATAAAACGCAAAGGGTGTGAAACAATTTTTGGGTATTTATGGGTATTACATACGATTTATTAATGATTTCTCGAAAATTTCAAAACCTATGATGAATTAAGATAAAGATAAAGATCAGATGGCCTACTCAGTCGTTGGACGATGAAAACTGATACTATTTAGACTATAAAGACCACATAGTATTTGACTGTATTTTGACCGATGTAATCTAAGTATAATAGACAGTAACAATTATACTCTTAGCCAAGCCGAAAGAGTTCGGATTGAAGCAGTGTGACAAGAGGCCATATGGCTCAGATATCGAAGCCCAGGGTACGATTTAAACACCTGAACACGATGAAAATAACGAAATGAGAGAGAATAACGAGAGAAAAAAAACACAGGACGAGACGAAGGGTGGGGGTGCATCCTAAACGAGTCAAAGATCAACACCAATCGCATAAGCTGATCGACCCTCGTATCTCACTCATTCAGTAGAGAGACCAATGATATAACTAAGTTAACTAACAATGACGAGTCACCAACCGAACGCTCTTCGATAGTTGACCTGCCAAACATTCCTTTCAATTATGATAAAAATGGTAGCATAATGGTGAATAATAATCACTCTGTCATCAAATATCTAAAAATTTATATAAATAAAACCAAAGAGTGGAAAGAATGGTGTAAATGTGCAGCGTTCTCCTACAATAATGTTCACGAGTGTACACGAATCAAACTGTTCGAATGCATATTTGGTAAAATAGTTAGAGTGCCTTCTTCACGTATAGAACCGAGTGGGAATCTATTCGACACTGACGACGACTATCTGTGTAGATTGAGAACACGTTTGGCTGAGATACAGATATTAGCACGCGAAAACTTGCAGCACGTGAAAATAAGATCTAAAACATATTACGATAGTCGACTAAACCAATGTAATTTTAAATTAGGCGACAGGGTCATGCTTACTGCAGAGCCTAAAAAGCGTAAATTTGATTCTGAATATCATGGACCTTTCAAAGTTCTTGTGTTATTGGATAGCGGTAAAAATATTAAAATTACGTATAAAAGGGGCACAAGGATTGTACACCCTAATAAGTTAAGAAAAACAACATTAGAAGCGTCCCGCTTGCCCGAAACCAATAATGAAATCATCTAGTTGTAAACATCTTATGCGTATTCATAGTCAATAAGTTAGTATAAGTTGTGCATATGATTCGTAAATACGGTCGCTAGAATTTGCTACCTTCTGTAGGAAAATGACGATCACTACCAGCTGGATCGTCATCGTCTGGCTGATAAACCAACATCTTGGAAACACAGCCTTGGAGGGCTATGAATGCGGATAGATCATGCCAAACATAACAGTGATTTCCTTGAAGGAGGTACAGAAATGCGACTTGTCCAATGTCGATATCACACCTACCAAGATAAATCTACAACTACTTCAAAGGACGAAGTACTTTGACACTCAGGTAATATATTGCCGAGTCAAGGTGCATCAAGTATTCAAATATTGCAGAATGTACTTACACACCTCAGACGTAATTAGGGGAGAGTTTACCTTTTGCAAGTACATTACGAGAGATGTGTGCAGAGATTGGAATAAGTATAAGTTGTTTTACTATGACAAGATTTTATTAAATAATTTATGTAGCAATATAACGAACTCCAAAACAGTGATGGCTGGCCGTGCCAAAGACATTTACGGTGGATTCAGTGGTGCGGTATACGAATTTAATGACGTTGAGTATAAGAACGCAGTGGTCACGGTAAAACTCGATATCGTATTCGACCAGTGAATCGAAAGAACGATATAATCACGTTTCCCACAGGTACTATGAGTGGATATTAAGACGCGAAGTGCATCGGATCCGATGAATATTACTATTTTTGAGAACCACAAAAAAGGTACGCATGTTCATTAAATGGTTTTACGATTTTGTTTTAAGGGCTGGAGTTAGAATGACCGACAACTCGTACTCAACACCAACTGTCTGTTTCAGCAACTTTACGAGCAACGTCAATTTTGCTCTTACAAAAATTGAAGAGGACGTCCTCTACGGATACACTTTTATGATAATGGAACGATACAGCCTATTCATTTTGGAGACTGACCGCCAAAGGTCGTTCACAACAAACGCAAAAATTATAACCGAGGACATCTCCCTATCTATATATTTTAATAAGAAATCACTCAATTTAGGACAAACCTTGGATAACCAATTCGAATCCCTGTATTATTATATTATGTCAACAGTCTAAATTTAGCTTATAACGTACCAGACATATTTGTATCAACATACTGGGATAAAGAGGTTTCACGGCTGTTGTAGCAGGCGAAATTGCACACATTATGCACTGTAAAACAAAGAGATGCAAGCCTTCAAGAACCAACCTTGTAACCGAGAATTGCCAGTCACATGCGAAGATGACCAACCGTACTTTAAGAAACCAAGAACACGTATCCTTACAAGAACGTTACACCAGCGATAGCCGAAGCATGGACACCTCAAGTTCTTTCAGAGACTAACATGGAAGACGAACGTAAAGGGGGCCTTGGAGTATAGAATCTACAACCAACAAGACTTAGACAATCTGCACAAACATACGATCTTTCCACACGAAATAAACATAAAACTATATAAATAATTGTAAAATACTACAATTTATTAATATGGTACGAGTTTTCCTTGTTTACTTAAGAGGGAAAAATTTGTTTTTTTAGGAACGTTGATAATTATTCAAAAAAAAAAAAAATTATTACTCGTAATAATTGTGTGAATTCACGAAATCAGTTTGTACTCTTCGACAAGCAAAAGGGATTCAATGTATTACAGGAATGTAATAAAGGCATGCAAGGATACGGTTAATGACGAATACATAATGCGCACAAAATTAAAAGAAAAAAACTCCAAATTTGAATTTAAACTTATATGTAGTCAGTTAAGCATGCTAACTTCAAATTTTAAATATTCACTTAAATGCTGTTCATATTGTGTATTGTTACCTCTCTAAGTATATTCCACATAGCACGAAAGCTTCCAGCGGAAAGATTCGAGAAAGCTTGCCGCGGAAGATTGCATGAATCTTTTAGGAAGCAAAATGAAACTTTCAATAAAGTTACATTGATAATTTTTCAAGAAAGCTTCCTGAGAGTTTTAGGAAAGGATAAAAAAAAGTTTTAAAAAACCCAAATTTGAAGGATTATATGGAAGCTTGAGGGAAGATTGCCGGAACTTCGCGAGTAATATTGCAAAAAACAATGCTGGAATCTTACGTGAAAGCTTTAGGAAAGATTGTATAAAGACCTTTGAAAGTTTTAATAGTTACTTTGCGAAATAAGCTTACAGAAAGTTTCTAAATAACTTTCCAGCAACTTTCCCATTAAATAATTCACTGAACCTTCGCGAAACTTTTCTAGAAAGATTGCAGGAAGCATTCGAGAAATATTGTACTTTTATTACAATATACCTGTGATGAAGTTGAAACGGAAGCTTGAAGGAGTATCCCAAATCCATGTTTCAAGAAAGCTTCCTGAGAGTTTTAGGAAAGGATACAAAAAAGTTTCAAAAAATCCATATTTGAAGGATTATATGGAAGCTTGAGGGAAGATTGCAGGAACCTCGCGAGTAATATTGCAAAAAAACAATGCTGGAATCTTACGTGGAAGCTTTACGAAAGATTGCATAAAGACCTTTGAAAGTTATATTTGTTACTTTGCGTAATAAACTTACAGAAAGTTTCTAAATAACTTTCTTGTTAAATGCCATTTCCATATTCCTAGTGCTTTTATTGAATGATGTTTCTGATCCATATTACTTTTATTGCAATAACTTATACAGGGTGTTCCAAAAGTATGGATACTCCTAAAACTCTCGGAAACTAGTGGCGCTAGAACAAAACTTTAAATACGAAAATTTCCGCAAATGAAACGGCGCATCCGATCTTGACCTTGAATTTGACCTTGGGTTTGACCTTTAGGGTCATTTGAAGGTCAAGTCGAGTTTTTTGAACGAGAACCATACTTCTTCATTCCAGAAAACTTGTCCAAAAGTTATTTACAAATTTTACATATCTAATCTCAGATTCGCACTCAGGAAGATTTTTGGCCGAATTCGCAATTTTTAAGAGAAAACCCTCCCATATGCACACCTGAGCTAATCACTGGACAAAGAGGTCAATTTTTGTGAATATTCAGGTATGCATTCATAAGATAATTATCGATTTTGATGTGCTTTGTTGCTTTCATTCTGAATTAGTTCTATCAACGCACTGATTCTTTTCGTTTATTCTTAGTTTCGTTTTCTGTGTTTGAGAATGAATCGTCTCACAGAACGTAAAAGAATAAGCATCCTCATGATGCGAGGATGGGGTAATATGGTTAGGTTATATCGGCGAGTTGCGGATCTGTTTAACGCAGAATTCCGGCTATCGTTGCAACCAAGAATTTCGAAAAAGACAGTGGAAAAAACTGTTTCTCGTTTTGAGCAAACTGATAGCGTTAAAGATCGACCCAAAAGTGGAAGACCGAAGACAGTAACTGATGATGAAACAGAATGATTTGAATGTGGCATTATCTTTCGTTGAAAATCCTGGACCCTCCGTTAGACAAGTATATGCTGAAACTTGTGTTTGTAAAACTTCTGTTCACATAATAATGAAACTCGAGAAGTTTTATCCATATAAAGTGAAATTGGTACAGGAGTTGAACGAGGATGATTTCGATCGAAGACTGGAATTTGCCGAATTAATGATGAACCGTATTGATGCTAGACCAAATTTTTTAAACGAAAAAGTTTTTTCCGATGAAGCTACCTTGCAGTTGAATGGTAACGATAACAGACACAATTGTCGGTTCTGGGCATCGGAGAATCCTGACTGGTTTTTGGAATCACATACACAACACCCACAGAAACTCAACGTTTGGGCAGGCATAATAAATGATAGAATAGCAATTTAAACGGAGAAAAGTATGAAGACATGTTGAGGAATCAAATCGTACCTGCGATAAATGCATTACTAGCTTTCAACAAGATGAAGCACCCCCGCATTACGCTAGAAATGTACGTAATTATTTAAATGAAACATTTCCAGGACAAGTGATAGGCCGCAGAAGAACCATTGACTGGCCACCTCGTTCACCTGACATGACGCCATTAGATTACTTTTATATGGGGTTACGTTAAAAGCAAAGTTTATGCTACAAAACCTGTGAATTTGGAAGAGTTGGCTTAACGTATTATTGAAGTAATTCGTATTATTGAAGTAATCTTATGGGGTATAGTCAACTGAATAATGGAGGACATTTCGAACATGAACGTTAACTTTTAGAAGTCACGATTATTTCTAAAAGATGCTAGTTGGACTTCACCAGTCGGACACCAGCGTGTCTTGCTTTCAATGGCTCCACACCAGCGCGTCTTGCCATCACTGGCTAGATATCGCTGTGTCTTGCCTTCATTGGCTGGATATCACTGTGTCTTGCCTTCACTGGCTGGATATCACTGTGTCTTGCCTTCACTGGCTGGATATCACTGTGTCTTGCCTTCACTGGCTGCACTATAAAATTGAAAATGTCAGTTTCAAACGGATCGAAAACCAAATCTATGGCCAAATCTTTGAAGGTCAAATACATGGTCGACGTCAAATGCACCGTTTTATTTCCAGAAACTTCGATAGAAAAACTTATGGCACTTTTACACCAATATTAGCTTATTTAGCCCTATGTTATTTATACTGTTGAATAGAAAATTTTTCCTGCTTTCAATTTGTGTAATAAAGAAGGGGGTTCCCATTCAAAAGACTTGACTAGACCTTCAAATGACCCTGAAGGTCAAACCCAAGGTCAAACTCAAGGGCACCATCGGATGCACCGTTTAATTTTCGGAAACTTTTGTATTTAAAGTTTTTTTCTAACACCCCTAGTTTCCGAGTTATAGGCTGCTGAATACCAATTTCAGCTTATTCACAGATCTGACCTTGAAATAACCTTTGGGCTACATTTGACCCCTATGTTATTTATACCGTTGAATAGAAAATTGTTCCCGCTTTCCATTTCTGTAATAAAAAGGCGGGGTTCCCATTGAAAAAATTCGACTTGACCTTCAAATGACCCTGAAGGTCGAATCCAAGGTGAAACTTAAGGTCGCGATCGGATGCGCCGTTTGATTTGCGGAAACTTTTGTATTTAAAGTTTTTTTCTAACGCCACTAGTTTCTGAGATTTTCAGGGGTATCCATACTTTTGGAACACCCTGTATAAAGTCGTATATGAAGTGGCTTATTACCCTCATAGCACGAAAGCTTCCCAGTGAAAGTTTCAAGGAATATTACACTGGAAGGGTCCCGTAACCTTACTGCAATGTAAATAAAAGTTTCAGTAAGCTTACATTACATGCTTTCTGGTAAGCTTCCCGTAAGCTTTATGGAATATAGCAAATAAGATTGCAGATGTAAGATCGTGACACTTTACATGAAACCTTGCAGACATCTTGCGGCGAACTTACATGAAATGTTTCTAAGAGCCATACTGCAATCTTTCATGAAAGCAATGAAGAAAGGTTGTAGTAGGCTTTACGTAAGCTTCAACTCTTAAATCAAATTTCAAGCTAACGCGAAGCTTCCATAATAGCTTCCAGAATCTTTATAAGAAATCTTCCATGAAATATTACCACAATCATTCACGGAATGTTACGGCAAGCATTATTTGAAAATTTCTGAAATATATTTCAATATGCTTGCCTTAACTTGGCCAAGAAATCTTTCGACAACCTTCCAATGCAAGCATTGAAGCATGCTTCCCGTAAGCTTTACGGAATATAGCAAGTAAGATTCCAAATATGTGAACGCGAATCTTTCCGTGAAACCTTGCGGAAAGCTTGCTGGAACCTTATATGAAATGTTTCTTAAAGCTATACTTTAATCTTTCATGAAAGTAATTATGAAATGTTGCAGTAAGCTTTTTGAAAGTTTGAAAGTTCGAAAGATATGTCAAGGTAATATGGCGCTTCCATAATAGCTTACACAATCTTTCCAGGAAATCTTCCATGTAATATTACTCTCTTGCCAACGCGTATTTCGATCAGCAGAAACATGAGGATATCGACTCACAAACGCAACGACAAGTATTATTATGGATGCGTGTAGTAGTTTTAGCGGGCGTCGATCAGCGGTATCAATGGATTTTTTTCCCTGTTACCACTATTTTTCATGGCATATTTGGATATCATTCCAATGCAAGCTTTCACGTAAGCGTCCCGTAAGTTTTCGGGAATATAACAAGCAAGATTCCAAAAATAAGAATTAGAAGCTTTCCTTGGAACCTTGCAGAAAGTTTACGGCAAGCTTACACAAGATATTTCATGAATCAATAATAGAATCTACCACGGAAGGAATTTGCAAAGGTTACAGACAGCTTTATTTAAGCTTGGACGTTTAAATCCAATTTCAAGCTAACGCAAAACTTGTATCGTAAATTCCAGAATCCTTAAAGTTTACTTTAGCGATTATTCAAATGTTTCTGCGAATTATATTTCGAAACGCTTATCTTAAGTTTGCCATGATATCTCTCGACAACTTTCCAATGCAAGCTTTCACGTAAGCTTTCCATAATTTTTGCGGAATATAGGAAGTCAGATTCCAAGTATACGAACGTGAAACTGTCCATGAAACCTTGCGGTAAGTTTGCCATGAAGTCTTTCGTTAACCTTCTAATGAAAGCTTTCACGTAAGCTTCCCGTAACTTTAACGGCATATAGCACGTAAGATTCCAGATGGAAGGTCGCGAAACTTTCCATGAAACCTTGCAGAAAGCTTTCGGGAAGCTTACATGAAATGTTTCTAAGAGCCATACTGCAATCTTTCGTGAAAGCAATTAAGAATGGTTGCAGTAAGCTTTCTGTAAGCTTGAACTCATAAATCAAATTTTAAGCTAACGCGAAGCTTCTATAAGAGCTTCCAGAACCCTTCCAAGAAATCTTCCATGAAAAATGAACACTATCTTTCACGGACGGTTACGGCAAGCATTATTTGAACAATGGTGAAATATATTTCAAAACGCTCACCTTAAGTTAGCCATGTAATCTTTCGACAACCTTCCATTGCAAGCATTCACGTAAGCTTCCCATAAGCTTTATGGAATATAGCAAGTAAGATTCCAATATGCGAACGCGAAACTTTCCATGAAGCCTTGCGGAAAGTTCGTGGAAAACTTACATGAAATGTTTCTAAAAGCCATACTGAAATATTTCATGAAAGAATTTAAGAAAGGTTACTGTAAGCTTTTTGAAAGATTGAAGTTTGAAAGATGTGTCAAGGTTATATGAAGCTCCCATAATAGCTTCCAGAATCTTTCCAGGAAATCCTTCATGTAATATATAAAAGTGCTTTTTACAATATTTGTCATTCGTTTATAAAAAAGGAATAATTATTGTTCATTGTCTTTATTTCAGTAGTTCAGTATTTTAGTTTGAACGGTAAGCTGTCTTCCAATTTTTTATTATAATTGTTTATAAAAGAGTATAAACAGTAAAAAATATAGTAATTAAAAGAAACGATCGATTAGAGTAACGTGCAAAACGTTAAAAAAATTAGTAAAATTAATTAGAAAAAAAACTCATTCCGAGAGGGGATTCGAACCTCGGCAACAGAAATTACTAGGTAAGGCGCTAATCGACTACGGCAACCGAATCACTTACGTCATAAAACCAAGAAGTCACTTATGTCTATCAGCCTATACGCTACTAGCAATTATTTTAATTTTTTGCCTTTGGAATTAAATAATATAATTGTCATGTAGAATTAATTACATAAATAATAAATTGTTTCAAAATATTGAAACTATATTGATTTTTGAAAATACAGTAAAAAATGATAAATGCCCTCTTCGTTATTGTGCTTCAATGATAATATATATACGTTTAATTTATTAAAATTACGAGGTTCCGTCTAATGATAGTAGAGATAAAATTAAAACACCTTTCAATTGTAATTATTTTTAGAATTTATCTCATAAAAATGTAATTACTTATGGGAAGTAAAACATTTAATAAAATTTTATGTTAAATAATTCGGTTAAAAATACACTATTAATGCACTTTGACATTTACTCATTAATGTATAAGGTTCTTTAAAAAAAATATCAGTCCAAAGGCCTCCCACATAGCACGAAAGCTTCCAGCGGAAAGATTCGAGAAAGCTTGCAGCCGAAGAATGCATCAATATTTTAGGAAGCAAAATAAAACTTTTAATAAAGTTACATTGATAATCTTTCAAGAAAGCTTTCCGAAAGTTTTAGGAAAGGACACAGAAAAGTTTCAAAAAACCCAAGTTTGAAGGATTATATGGAAGCTTGAGGGAAGATTGCAGGAACCTTATGAGTAGTATTACAAAAACCAATACTGGAATCTCACGTGGAAGATTTACGAAAGATTGCATAAAGACCTTCGAAGGTTATAATTGTTACTGTGCGGAAGAAGCTTACAAAAAGTTTCTAAATAATTTTTCAACAACCTTCCCATGAAATATGTCACTGAACCTTCGCGAATCCTTCCTAGGAAGATTGCAGAAAGCATTCGAGAAATATTTTACTAATACACCTATGATGAAGTTAAAATGGAAGCTTGAAAGAGTATCCCAAATCGATGTTTCTAGAAAGCTTCCTGAGAATTTTAGGAAAGGAAACAAAAAAGTTTCAAAATACCTGACTTTAAAGTATTATATGGAAGCTTGAGAGAAGATTGCAGGAGCCTCGCAAGTAATATCACGAAAATCAATGCTGGAATCTTACGTGGAAGCTTTACTTAAAATTTCATTAAGGTTTTTGAAAGTTATAATTGTGGATATAACAGCATTCAAGGAAGATTTTCGCTTTATTACGAAATAAGTATATGCAAGTTATAAGAGAAGGTTATGCGAGTATTGCAACTCATTGTTTTAAGATAGCTTCCTGAGAGTTTCATGAAAGAATACAAAAAAGTTTCCAAATGATCGACTGTGAAATATTACATGAGAGCTTTGTTGAAGAACCCCGGAATCTCACAAGCAGCATTACAAATATAAGGGTTACAATCCTACATAAAATGCTCATGAAAACATGAAATGACTGCATAAATATATGCATAAAACATAAAAGTCATGCTTGTGACTTTACATAATTACTCGCTCCAAATGTATGAAAATCCAGTGGTATCCTTATGGATATCCGATACTACTTTATGCAGAATTATATGCATTGTTGCTTGCAGGCTTTTATAGATGCGCTCTTAAATAATGTAATTTCTATTTTAGTTTAAAAGAACACAATTAAAAATTTTATTTTTAAAGGTCTATTATGTACTGTTGCGCCTATGATATATTGTATTGCATAGTTTTATACGTTTCTTATTTCCTATATTTTCTAATGCCTGTAGTACTTATTATTATTAGTTATAATTATGAAAGCAAAAAGAAAAAAAAATAATTTATATAATAAACATTAAATCCGAAGTTAAATTAGAATTAAAAGATTTGTAATATAAATATCGGCAAATGAGTTCTAAGTAATGTTCTATTTCTTTTATGTTATTTTAGTTAGATTTTGATGATTTTGGTATGGGTATATATAAAAGCCACTACCTGATACTATACTAGTAAAGTACAGTGGCTTCGAGCAATATTAATATGCAGAATTGCAATTTGTCGGACTTCATTCATGATAGCTTAGTTATTATATATATATATAT
>UELU01141701.1:6929-32018 GCA_900490025.1 Megastigmus dorsalis
CCCCCCCCCCACTAACCTCCACGTCAGGAAAGCGAGTAGCGCTTCTGTACATAATTTAATTTTTCTTCAAGACCTCTTGCATCTCGCGACCTACACATTCTTTATCACTACTGGTTTGGAGACATATAGGCTTTCGACCGTTACTTCTCGTTAAAATATTTTCGATAGCTCTAGAAACGTTTTTTGATGTCTTGTCAGTCACAGGCTCTATCCACTTACTGATTACGTCAATTACAACAAGGAGGTAATTATATCCGTCGTTGTAAGATTTCATTAATTGAACATCAATCAAATCGGCCTCCCATAAGCATCCTGATTCTCGAATCACTCGAGAACTCTTTGCGGTCTAGCGATTTATGTGTAGCATGAACAAGATTGTGATCTCCAGCATCTAGAACGTATTCATTTTCTGACACAGTTTTTTTTTCTTTTCTTGTTTATTATTCATCTTCTTCTTCTTCTTTTTCTGGTTATTTTTACAATACATAGCATTCTTGATTTGTGAAAATAATTTTTCAAACGTAATCTTGCTAACCATGAAACACGCATTCGTGAAAACGCGCGTTCAGCTAATATACGATCAGTACGTCGATGATTTGTCTTTTTGTGACTGGTATAAGCAATATCGTGCTCGCGGTATGCCTCATCAAGTGGGTTGATACCTACATACATCTCCACATTCGAGTCGGTCTGTCAATTTCGTGCCAGGCCCACCAAATTTATACCCTAGTACATACTGTAACAGGAGAGTTTATCTAAACGTGGGAGCGGCCCAGTAACTTCCTTGCGTGTATAATCAGAAGGCAAATAATAAAAAATATAGTCAGCTCGCCGTCAAAATTGTGGCAGCTAATTTTAATAATAGTTTTAACATTTATCTGCGTAGGCGGATTTTAAAATAAAGTATAAAATGAGCGCCGAGCGTAATATAAAGAGGAGTGTCGAAGGCACGCTACAAAATTAAGTGGCTCGAAGTTTAATTTTTTAATTCAAACAAATTATACAATGTTCAAGTATTCGCCTAGCAGAGGCACGCAAATCGCTCTAACAAAATTCGAGTTGCTTGGCTCACGAAATGCTGCGTTGCTCCACCTCCCTCGAGCGTACAATACGGACGCGAGCAAACGGAGTTTTTTCACAAAAGAGACAAAAAATGCGCGTGACGCAAGGCACTCCCGTGCTTGATTAAAGCCTCAACGTAGGCAGAAAATAAATTATTGAATCGAATTGAGATGCAATTTGAATACACGCGTCAGGCAATTCCTACCGTGTTTTAGCTCCTGCTCGAATTACCGAGATTTTAAGCAGTCACCGGACCTGGAAACACGAGGTAATGCAATTATAAATTGAAACAATTCTCTTAGTTACTCGATCCAAAAAAAATTATATAAAGCGAACGAGCGCTGCCAGTTGAAAGGCACGGGCGCTTGCAGAATTCGCGAATTGAACTTTTATGCGAAATATAAATTGCAACTACGCGGCGCGGAAGTCTGGACGACGAGATGTGTCCTGTAGAGCAACCAGTAGATAAGTCCTCGAGGCAAGCGTCGCCGAGTCCGTCGAGGCTCGCGGAATTCAATATGTTTTCATAAATCTTCGTATCCTACTTGCCATTTGAAATAATAAAAAATTATTCGTTTAAATCGCGAATCACACACACGTTCGATGTTTTTTAAAAACTTTTTGATAAAGGCAGTTTTTCCTCAACTCGTAGGTCTACTCAACAATGACAGGAATAGATGCTTCCACCATGTATCGATAATTCACACTGATGTGTCGGTTACCACAGTCATATTCGCGAATCAGTCCCGACCGAATCATACTCGCGAACGCCTGAGCTCGTAGCCCCACCACGAGAGCTGAGTTGACTTCGGGAGTGCTCGTAGCCTCCAGTACCTAGTTTGAGGTTAGATCACTACCCTCACTCCTCATTAGCTAGATAGGGAGTAGGGGTAAGTCACCGCAAATGAGATCTTCTTTATTCTCCCCGCTACGGTATATTGAGACTTTTACATGCCTTTGAGTATCCAATCACAGCATCTTTTCCCACTTACAAGGGGAACATACGATCTCCGGGAAAGTGATTTTACACAATCTTTGGAAAGTAGATTCTGGTACCTGCACTGAAACAAATTTAGAGGATACGCCAATCTACCACTATGCGGTGGCGCCACTGTGAGTTTCGGCAACAGTCCTCTGTTTATCGAGTACTGAGTGCCCAAATTTTTGTTTTTAGTCGCGCAAGACAGCGATCGCTTGTTTAGAGAATACTCATTCCCTTTCCTGAGAGAATCAGTGCCCAAACCATCGGAGCGACCGCTTGTCTTTTGTTTTACTTGAAAAGGTGAACTAGAGCCCAATATTTCTTTCAGTGTGGAAATGAAGTTTAAAACCAATATTTGTGGCACATAGGCACAATTTTACAAGATAACCGCTACTGAAGCGACATATGCAATCATTTATTAAGTTGCTTCATGCTTTATAACTTGGCAACAAACGAAAACCAAATATGTTTTTTAATTACAAATGAAAATTAAGAATACGACCTTCAATTTGAGAAATTATATACGTAAATAGTTTTATTCGTTTAAAAGTTATGAGAATTTAAAAATTATGCACAATTTTGGATTTTATATTAGTATAAAAATAATGAAGAGTTTGAAGTACGAGATTGTGTCTAATTTTGAAACGCTCATAACTTTCGAATGAGTAGTGCTTTTGACTTTTGCAATCTTTCAAATTGAAGGTCGAGTTCTCAATTTTCATTTGTGATTTGGAAAAATTTTATACTTTATTTTGTCGCCAATCCGTGAAGCATGAAACAACTCTATGAATTTTCGTGCACTTGGCTTGAATAGCGGTTATCCTGAAAGATTGTGCCCATTAGTCTCTAAAATGGTTTCTAAACTTCATTTTTAGGTACCAAAAACTATTTCCCAAAGTTTCAGTAAAATCGCTTTCCCGGAGATCATGAGTTCTTCTTGTTAGTTCGATGAGTTATGAAGAAAATTTTCCGTGATCTTTTCGCCAGTCATTGATCGGGCTTGCCATAAGCGGATTTGCATGTTTTTGTCTCATTTAGCTTTAAGACGGCGTAAAATTCTGCCCGTCTGATAGACAATGACGATAAAATGATTTGTCCCTATTGCCTATTATCATCTCGCGAACGCTTTCGAAATTTATTTCTTGACTATTTGAATAATTTAGTCTTACACCTTTTAATTTACAGACGTAATTTTCACGACCGTTCGGTGTTTTGTATCTGTATGGGTAAAATTTCGGACCGCCGGATATGAACGACCTTATGTATGTACCTATTTCCTTCTCCGGTAACTCGTCGCTAAAATCGCCGAGCATCGTGCCGATTTCAAGATGTGACTCACAGATTACGTTTACGTCAAGAACAGTGTATGTCTCATAGTATAGTGCGCTTGGTCCCAATATGCTGGGATAATGAAATAATTTAAGACGAACTTGGGCTGTGGTAAAAGCAGCGATTACGACATTCGTCGTAGGAAAAGGTGTGAGAGAATCTTGTCTCCTTTGCCAAGACAGATATAAGGTCTCATCATTGACAGGTAAGATACCGTTAACATGTATTTCGGCACTATTGAGCATTTCTATTAGTTTTTTCGGTTCTGTAATAACCTCGGTTTTTGTCATATTTGTACGCTGAGCCAATTTATCTCACAATGAATTTAATCATAGTTTTGCTACAGATCTTAATCCTGCGTTGAATTGTATATCATATATCAATATATCTTTCTTTATCTTCAACCCTGATATAATCTGGCGGGTACCCCGATGCTTCTGTTTTTTATCTAAAACATTCGTCTATATACTCTGCGAATACACCACCTATATGGGTATCTGGATCATACTGTGTCATTGTATACTGCCATATTTCGTGAATAGTTTTTATCGATTATCCCGATTCGATAGCTACTTTGACCTCCCTCTGAAATCCATGTACCCTGCAAGATTCGTTCGTCTGGATCATCGTGCGAGCAGTCTCCCTGAACCGTTTAAAAAGCAGCTGGCCGTGCCTTCTGACCGGTTGAACGAATTGATTTAAGTCTCTTAGTGGCAATACGTCGCACATTATCAGACCATTTACACTCATGGTATCATTGTTAGTCCCTACTAACTCGCAGCAGCCTTCTCTTACGTATACTTTCGGGTGATCGATAGGATAATTTCTCCGTTTACAAATGTACGGGTAAAGTAACAAACATCAACACATTTAATTTTTTCATTTTCATCGCAATCGTATAATTCCACTGTATTCCCGGTTCGTCCGTCAAAAAGTGCGTCGCGTGGATTCAGCAGCCGACGTTTGATCAACTCATCGATCTCTGCTATAAATTCATTAACCTCTCGATTATGTGAAATTTCAATATTAAACATACACTCTCAAATTTCAATTATCTCGTAATTACCTGCCTTAATCTTCTGGGTAATTGTGCATGTTTTTTCGTATCTGTCATCCATCGATTGACCACATACTAAAATTTTATCTCTGTTTATAAGGAAACAGCGCGGGCAGCCGTACCAGAAGCGGCCATGAAATTGAAGGGCTATACCGTTATGATTTTCGCCATCTCGCGGTGGACAAAAGCCATCGACCTTTATACTTTCAAAAAGCCTTTTCTCGCGACACCGACCTGCATGCTCGATTCTTTAATACTCTCTGCTCCATTCAATATAACCATTACAATGCTTTTTCAGACTGAGTATCTTCTTACGATAGCTTGTTGCAGATATTATATCAATTTCATTTTATTTTAAAAGATTCTTGCGATACATACGCATACACGACGATACTATAGTTGTACACCCTTCAAACGGATCTACACCACATTTCATAAACATTTCGCGAAATTGCATACAAGCTTCTCTTAATATTTTCACATCCTGTTTGCAATATTTAACTATTTCTTCTTGAAAATTAAATACACACCCCGCTTCATAATGTTGATTGTACCTTTCTATAAATTTTTCCGGTCCTTGTTGTTCATGCTATTTATTGCATACGTTTCCGTAGGTGGTAGCATCCCCTCATAATACAGCACCTGCACATTTGTTGTAGGACCCATAAATTCGATAGGTGTATTTTTCTATTTTCATTACCTTTGGTTGATAAAGATTGTTGCGTTTCAAAATCATACAACAGAAATAAAACGGGTTTTCTTTGATTATTATTCTTAATAAGTTGTATGTAACAAAAGTGATAAATCGGTAGTTATTGGTTGCAAATATCGCAAAAAGAAATACCGCACTCGTGTTTCTTTCCGCGGTTTTGTGTACTATAGTCTTACAACATCTCGGACAAATTTGTATTGCATTACAAACACTATACCGAAAAGGGCGTAGTTCTGGATCAACTAAGCGAAAACGTGCAGTATTTTTCATATCTTACAATTAGACGAATAGCATGAGGAAGTAAAAATTTTTCATTTTATTTAACTTTATTCAAGTTTTATCTTTAATTTAATATGTTAAAATAAAAAAAATCTGGGAAAATAAATTAGTAATTAATGAAAACATGAAAAAACGTCCAGGGAGCAGTTCTGGATCAGACTAATCGCATGCGGACGTAGTTTCTAATCAAACGGTACCCTATTCCTGATCACATGTAATACACGTGTTACGTCCCGAAACGTATATTCATTTCTACATTTCATTTCGCATACCGACCTCTGTCGAAACATCTCTTTAACTTTGACTTTACGCAAAAGCACAGAGATCCCATTCTTCAAAGGTCGTTCACAAACCTGCATACCATATTTTTCGCGCGTCAGGCGTTCAGCTCAGCTACTAAGCGCAGCTGATTGCTTTACGCGCTGATCTGCCATTACTCGACGGATTCCTGACACACGTATCTTTACCCCCTCTCTGGGTTTTCGGCAGGAACAGAGGTATCCTGCCTGATCCAGAGAGACGCATAAGTCAGTCCATTTTTGAGTTTCAATTAGAGACAGATCGAGCCGATTGAGCCGATCACAGTCAGAGTCCCTCGAGTAGACAGATACGTCAAGTAAAGGCGATCTCTCTCGGGTATAATCTCTAATAAACGATCAACATTTAAACTGTATAAGAGTCTCTGAATCATAAATTCTAACCCAACTTCACGCTAAACAATCGGATACTAAAGTTATCCAATTGAGACGATAACCGTACCGCTATTATTGATTATTTTACGTCCTTTCCGGACGTAACACATGCTTTAAAAATCAAGAAAAAAATATATTTAACTTTCTCATTGTTAATTTTTCATCTAAATACAATAAATAACAATTATTATTAATAAATACATAATATTTATTATTATAAATTAAATAATAATTTATTGCTATTACATAAATAATATTTATTATTATTACATAAATCATATTGGTTTTTTAGTACCGTACAATAAATTTTATTTATTATATATAGTAAATATAATGTAATATTACAAGTACGAATGCATTTTCAATAAGTCTTTGAAATAGTTAACATTTTTTTTTCTGATTATTTTTTTACGGGTATTGACTTTTTGGACGTTGGCTTGTCGTTTTGTTTCTTCTTTTCCTCTTCTTTTTCCTTTTTTATTTTCATCTTCTTTAGTCTTAAATTCCTTTTCATTTCTTTTTGTTTTTATACTTTATTTTTCTTTATAACATCTAGAGCTTTAAACAAGTCATCTGTATGATATTGTTTGTTAATTCTCTTAATCGCTGGCATATCTGTTATTAGAGTTGTCATGCCTGCAAAACAAAAGTAGTGTTTATGACCAAACACATGTTTTCTTTTTAAAACTAATTTTAAATATGATTATTTACTATTCTTATCCTTCTATTTCTCTTTTATTATTAATTTTGTATAAATTTATGTTCTCATTTGAAGCACATTTCATTGGTCATAACCTTCAAAATGGCAAATTATATGTATATAAAATCTTTATTTTTAAAAGAAACACTTGATCAGAAACTACTCTTTGCAAAAAATAACATTTTATTTTTAAAGCTAGACATTCATTAGCAAGTATTCAAGTTAAATTTAAAAAATATAAGTCTGAGAAATAATTGCAACGCGGAGCATTTCCTGATCAGTTGATCCTGAATTGCGGAAGCATATTGGAAAAGGGATCAAATCCAGATCATATATATTTTTTTTATTGATAAAGTTATTTAGCACTTAAAACTCTTTTTGTGTTGTATTAATCAAGTATTGAATAAACAATTATGCAAAACTTACCTCGTGACGGTGAAAAAGCATCGCACAACAAAACTAAAACTGAAGGCGCGATTCTTACAGGCGACTGTAAGAAAATGGCGTCGATCTCATTTCACTGCACTGCTAATATATAATTTTTATAGCTGCTTTCTTTTGTTCGATAATTCCCCGTTGACTGAACTTATTCCATTACTCGTGCATCGAACCGCTTCGTATCTGACCGCTAATAGCATGAGCATATGCTGAAACAAGAGATCTTGGCAGACAGAGATTATCATCATTTTTTATCGTCAAAATGGATCTTTTTTGTACACCTTCTTCAGTTAATCGGACGCGTTCGGCCTCTGTAACATTATACATAAATGTACATTTAATCAATATTGTGTCATCGATATTAAAATCATTTTGATTCTAGACGGCACTGAATAATATATCCCACAAATCATTTATATTAAATTTTTCTACAGGCCTAAAAGAAAGCCATAGAGGCCCGTGATTGAAATGTTCAGAGTAAATAGTTATTCATACAAGATCCGTAGCTTCACGTTTGTCGATTTTGTGCATGTAGAAGTGTGTACATACAGCTACTCAACAATATTTGTATTATCCGGTGGATCTACCTTGAATTTCTACAGCTTCCATTTCATATCGTCGATAAAATCGTGAAGTTGATTCCTTATTAGCCTCTCCTGGCCCTCTCTCCCTCTATAAATTATCATCTGTAAGATTAAAACGTTATTAAATAAAAATAATAAATCAATTCTTTATGTTTACATACGTTCTATTCCATTATCGTCGTCGTCTTCGTTATCAGATAACGAAGTAGTAGACGAAGTAGTGGAACTCTCGCTTAAACTTGATCACCAAGTTATATTTGGCTGTAAAGGTTATTCGTGCCACTACTGGATTGTATTGTGTCATTCTGATGATATGCAGATGGTTGAAATATAGGCATTTCCTCTTCTTTAGATAAGCAATACAAATTAGAAATTGTATAAAAAAGTTTTGAACGAAGCTTGTAAATACTAACTAACTGTTGATTGACATTGCATAAGTAGATTGTCCTTGTCGGTATCATCCATCATTTTGCTATATATTATTAAATCTTCAGTTTGAGCTCTTTACTTAAAAAAAAATGATTTGCAATAAATTTTGTAACGCGAGTGAAATGTGATTATACAAATAAAGTACAGAAAAAAAGAGCGCGATTAAAAAGTATTCGCCTTTCTTAGAAGCGAGCGACCTTGTCGATCAATAAATTTTATAATGTGAACGAAATGTGGAAAAAAAGTGTGAAAAGAAAAAATATTTATTAAAAAAAATTAATGAATGAAGTATAGAGAGGCGTTCCAATGATATCGTTCGCTATACACTGAGAAAAAGGGTTCATTGATTTAATAAAATGTGAAATCATTGAAGTGTTTCACGAACAGCCGAGCGAATCGTTCCGACACTCCTTTGTGCCGCAACAAATTGTAGACATAATGGATGGATGAAGAAAATAGTGCTATCCAGTGAAAATGGATGTAAGGGAGATCTTCGGTCCATGTATTACTGTGGAAGAATTACTGATGCTTTTTGCATAACTTTCGCCCAGACCCGCGCAGACCCACAACCGTTGCGTTTGCGCGGAGCGAGTGCTTTTGGGAAAATCACTACATCTTAGCCATTTTTTATCTAATCGATCTGAAACTTACTGAAAAACTTCTTCAAATGTTGATGAGCAAATATCTCGCAGGAAGTTTCTCGAGTCTTAAAATTCCCTCGATACCTTTTTCGTTGAACTTACAAAAAGAGGCTTAGTGGTTTCGTTAGTTTTACAATAAGAGGGTTTAGTGGTTTGCGATTAAATTTTTAAGTGAAAAGTATTTAATATGTAACTTCTTATTAGATTTTCAGCATCACTAGGGTTTTTTACGATTTCATGCCAAAAATGAAGATGATCTTTTTATATTTGTTGAAGTTGCTATTATTATTAATCCAAAACACTTTTTTTCTGGTCGAAAATTCAATTTGACCCGGAGGGTGTGTGGCCTCACTTTGTTAGATTCAATCGCTACATTGTGATTCAAATATATGAAATTGAATATATTTAATGACTGAAATTCAATTTTGGCAATATTAGGAGACGTATATTGCGATTCCTCATCACTTAGTCATTAATGTACATTAATTATTTACAAAACAAGAGCTGTGTGCGATATAAGGTTTATAAAACATTAAAAGTCCCATATTCTTTCTATATTAATATACAATAATTTTATAATTGTATATTAATATACAATGATTACAATACATCAATGACTCACAAAAAAGCTAAGAATAGAATGGAACGAACGCTGAGAAAATCTAAAGATCAAGTATACCCTTCTTAGAATTCCTTATATTCTATTCTTCGCTATTTCTTGCATTGTTTGCTGTAAAAGTCCTGCGACCCGCGCAAAAATGATTTGTATATCCAATATATTGGAGAACGCATGAGCAACATATTGCCAAGTCATCGCAAAGCTCTTGCTTGGAATCTCTCTCGTGAAGCTAGGGCGACAAGTCTAGGCCGTGAGTACCTAAATACTCTGCAGCAGTTGTTCGGGATGCCTCGGGACCTATAAAAGTGGGTGATTAAGTTATGGGAGATGTTAAATATATTTAAATTCTTTATTTGGTTGAGATATAATTACACCGTTGTTCAAAGGTCAGAGTGAGAATGCGGCGTCAGACGCTGCCACAGATAAACGAGGCGTAAGAAGGTTCCCGTTACCCGTTCTCCCCGTGTCGCAAGAAGAATTTCTCGCGTATATGCTAATCGGAGCGATTGGCCGAGTTAGCTAGACTGACGTGCTCCCCCTCTACTGTTTTTCCTTCGTGCTAGCTACCGGGCTGTAGTTTTCCAAGCCCTCCTTTTTCCGCTGTCCCCGCCAATTTCCTTTCTCCATTATTTACGAGGGAAAGGAATATAACGTGCTCTTCGACCTCGCCTTAGCCTGGCCGCACGAATAAACATTTTTGTGGATGATTGCAATGGCGCACGCCCGAAAAAAGTGGTTATTTCATTAAAACAATCTGTTAGGTCAATTAATTTTTTCATGTCTTTATGTAGGATGGGATGGATAGAGTCGACTTATTCAAAAATTCATAATATTGCGGATCTTTAAGGGAATCTTCGACTTAATTTATTTAGTCTTATTTATCTAACACTACCGTAACGTTGCCCTTATCAGCTCTTGTAAAAAGTAAGCTACTTTTTGTTTGATAAATTGATTTATTTTCTTAATTTTTGTCTATTAGAACAATGTCTGTATGCTACGTGATATTTCTTTTTTATATGAGTGTCAATTACTTTGAGGGCATCATCTCTAACAGTTTTATCTAAACTTTCATTAAAGTTGATTGACAGTTCCAAGTTTTTAGTATATCAACCAAAGTTCTTTTATCTAAGATTCCAGTGAAATTGAATTTATCGACTAATAAAAGGATGTCCATCGCATATCATGGGATTTAAGTATTTGATAAGTTCACCAATTATTTCTCTCGCAAAGATTTACTTTTTTATAATGCATATTATTTTCACTATTATTATTTTACTATTAAAATACTTTTATTGTTTTTTGTTCGGGCCGATAGCGCAGATCGCACGCTTATCGGTGCCGACGCGCTCACTATCCCCACTTTCACTCTCGCACTTAAGGCTCACTCGGAGCAGGCACACATCTCCACGCACCTTGCGATATCTACGAGCGATCCGCTTGGTGCCCAGCTACGCAGTTTCTGGGAAGTCGAGGAGGTACCAGCCACACCACCTCTCGCCAAAGCAGAGAGAGATTGCGAGCAGCACTTTCGTCGCACTCATCGGAGAGATCAACAGGGTCGCTACGTGGTCAGTCTGCCCTTTCTGCGTAACCCAGACCTCCCCGGGTCACGCTTTCCAGCCATGCGACGCCTACTATCCATGGAAAGGAATTTAACTAAGGACGAAGTGTTCTCTCAAAAATACGTGGCTTTTCTACAGGAGTACCAGGAGCTCGGCCACATGGAGACTGAAACTTGCGTCACCGACTCTTTTACCAACTACGTGCCTCATCACGCGGTTGTCAGAAAGGACGAGAGCCGCAAGATTCGTATCGTATTCAACGCATCGCAACCGCCAGCAAACGGAAAGTCGCTCAACGACATCCTGCACGTGGGGTCCAAGCTGCGACAAGACATATCGACCATTCTCACACGCTGGTGCCTCTTCAGGTACGTGTTTACGGCGGACATCGTCAAGATGTTTCGCCAAATAAGGATCCATCTGGACGACGCGCGCTGGTAGCGCATTTTGCGGAGGGCGACACCCGAAATGCCGACGCAGGAGTACCAGCTCATAACAGTTACTTACGGAACAGCTTGCGCACCGTACCTCGCCATCTGAGTACTACAGCAGTTGGCGGAGGATGAAGGCGATAAGTACCATATTGCAGCCAGCATTTTGCGCGATCACATCTACGTAGATGACGCCCTGGCCGATGTAGACACGCTGCATGACGTGCGACTGGCTCGTTACGAACTTCAGGAGGCCATCCTCTGCAAAGTAGAGGTACCAGATGCCTCAGTACGCACCTTCGAGTAGCAAGACGCTGTTTCTACATTAGGACTCCAGTGGTCCCCAGGTGCTGATGCGTTCCACTACAAGGTGCAACTACGTAGCCACTCCACCGTGACGACCAAGCGCTTCATTCTCAGTGAAGTTGCCAGGCTCTACGATCCTTTCCGGTGGCTAGCCCCGATCGTCGTTCGCGCCAAGGTGCTGTTGCAGCTACTCTGGCTGTCCGGTACGGATTGGGACTCACCAGTGAGCACCGAGACACGGGACTACTGCGAAAGCTTCTCACAACAACTCCCGACTCTAGAGACGCTTCGCATTCCACACTGGTACGGATTCGAAGGCCACTCCAGTTGGCATCTTCACGGCTTCTCGGATGCATCGGAGAAGGCCTACGCAGCTGCGGTATACCTGGTGCTCCACGGCAGTAACCAGCAAATACTGGCAACATTGCTTGCCGCGAAAAACAAGGTAGCGCCAATCAAGACGGTGTCCTTGCCGCGTCTTGAGCTTTGCGGAGCGGTAGTGCTCGCAAGGCCACTGCGCAAGCTGCAAGAAGACCACAGGATTCATGCAGCTATAATCCATTGCTTACAAGTAGTCCTCGCATGGCTCCAAGGACATCCGAACACATGGAAGACCTTTGTGGCGAACAGAGTTAGCGAAATCCTGACCTCCTGCTGACTGGAAGTGGGCTCACGTCCGCTCAGCGCTAAACCCCGCTGATCTGTCCACACGCGGCTCTACACCCGACGACCTCATCCAGAATCGGCTGTGGTGGAAGGGACGGCTAGATCTATTTACCTACTCGGAGCAGCCACCGTCACCAAGCGACTACGAGACGGACATCGATCTGCGCGCGACCGCCACCAGCTTTCACACTGCCTCCGAGGGATCAGCGCTAGAATCGCTCATGTCCGATTTCTCGACGCTTTCCCGCATGATCAGAGTGATATCTTTCACTTTTCGCTGGCTGCCAAACGCCCACTTGTCGCGGAGCGAGTGACCCATTGCAACGCTCAGAGCCGAGGAACTACGGCACGCCAAGCTGAAGCTGATACTCGCCGTGCAAGCGGAGCATTACGCCGCCGAGATCACCCTTCTGCGCTCTGGTAGTCCTTTAGCCGTAACGAGTACGCTACTCCACCTTAATCCATTCATCGGAGATGACGGATTACTACGAGTCGGCGGACGGCTACAGTGTTCCATCCTGCCTTTCAACGAGAACCACCCAGCTATACTGCCTCGAGCCAGCCATCTGATCACGCTACAGATTGACGACGCACACCTTCGCACACTGCACGGCGGACCGCAGCTCGTGCACAGTCACCTACTACGGCAGTACTGGATACCGCAGATGCGCAATTCAATACGCATGAGGTGCCACCTCTACGTGAGATGTCGCTGCTTCCAGGGCCGACCACACCAGCAGCAGATAGTTCCCCTTCCCAGCGTTCACATCACCCCCACGAGGCCATTCCACACAATCGGAGTGGACTACGCGGGACCATTCATGCTGCGCACTTCCAAGGGTCGAGGACAACGCTCCTACAAAGGGTACATTGCTGTCTTCACCTGCTTCAGCACCAAAGCAGTGCACATCGAGGTTGTATCTGATTATACCTCATAAACATTCATTTTAGCCTTTAAACGCTTCGTTGCTCGCCGCGGTCTGTGTTCTGTTGTTTTTATCGACAACGGCACAACCTTCCAACGGGCGTATTCCAAGCTCTGCCGTAATCTCCGAGCGGCTTCGAATGGAGAAATGGCCGCTACAATCCAGGCGGAAGGCGTGCGATGGAGCTTCATACCACCACGGACTCCTCACTTCGGTGGCCTATGGGAGGCCGCATTCAAGTCTTTCAAGAAACATCTCCAGCGAGTCATCGGCGATTCCAAGCTGACCTTCGGGGAGCACACTACGTTGATAAACTGCATCGAGGCCTGATTAAACTCCAGACCGTTCAGCCCAATGAGCGCCGATCCCACGGACTCTTTGCGCTGACTCCGGGGCACTCTTTGGTGGGGACGGCTCTTACGGTACCGCCGGAGCCACCCATGGCCGATTCCGAGCCCACAGGTGTCGCATGCTTGAAGTTCGTCACCCAGATGCATCAGCACTTCTGGCGACGCTAGCGCAAGGAGGTGCTCCATCATCTCCAGCAGCGGTCAAAGTGGCTCACGCTGAATCACCAACCATCGCCAGGTGACCTTGCACTCCTCACTGACGATCAACAGCCTCCGTTGAAATGGCCGCTCGCACGAATCGAAGCATCCCGAGCCCGACGGCCTTAATCGCGTAGCTACTCTACGCACCAGCACCACCACACTGCACCGTCCACTGGTCCGGCTCATCCCACTGCCCATGAACTACGACTCGTTCAACCATTTCACCGCATGGAGCTCTCGATAACGGGACCTTGCATGGGAGGCGGCAACGTGACATCAAGAGCTCAAGAATTCAAGACAGACACAACAACACCTACACTCTACATCTTACCCCTTACAAATGCAAACAGTTCTAATCTATCTCTTTCTCTCGTTTCAGAGCTATCGACCTTCTCTCACCTATCACTACCCTACAGATCCCAATCGTGGCTCTTCGTCAAGGACGATAACCCTTTTCTTCTCATGTCTACAACTAAGTCACTATAATTAACACTACTTTCAGCTATCATCGTTGATCATCCTCAACGAGGCGGGCGGGATATTCGGGCCGATAGCGCCGATCGCACGCTTATCGGTTCCGACGTGCTCACTATCCCCACTGTCACTCTCACGCTCAAGCTCTCTCGAAAGTGCCAGCGCGCATAAATTATCGCGCTTGCACGCGCTCGGCCTACTCCGTTTTTGACGGCCCTACTGTGTGGCACGTTCGCGAGAGCACAAGCCTCTCCAAACACGTGAGTCACATACACACACAAAACCTGACACTGAACCGACGCAATTAAATGCCTTGCATTTCTATTTTTTAATAAAACTTATAACCGCGACACGACCACACGTATATACACACGAATAGTGAATAAATTCACAGCAATAAATACAAATTACACACGTTTTAATTTGCTCCTTTATGCTCTCCTTTACGAACACGAGGTCCGGGCTATCACGTTTATACGTTTCGCGCACGCTCGTCTGGGCTTTCAAACACGAGAGCTCGCAAAGACTCGCGGCTCAAATATTTTTGTTTAAGCAATCTTTCATCCGTTTCATTTTATTTTATTTTTCTAAATATTTATTAATATCATTTATTATAATATAACTAAATATTAAAATTCATTTTTCACTAAATTTTTGTTACATACATCTGAAATGTATATATATAGATATATAGAGCCTCTTGCGCTCGGTAGCTCGAGTTTAGAGATCGAGAGCTGGGCCGCACCAATGAGCGCTCACCACCGCACTCGGCGGCTCGCGAGTTCGCTCATTGGTGCGCGCCAGCTCGGCTCGAGTGTATAAAGACGGGCGAAAAGTCTTAGCACTCATCATTCCTTCGCCGGCCATCCGCCAACGCGAACGGATGGTCCTACCTACCACCGCCAACACACCTACACCTACGGCAGCCAGCGCAGGGACAAAGTATACAGAATATACAGGAGTAACCGCATACATCGTAGTTGTTCTTCATTCCGCCTCCTCCCCCTTCATAGCAGTAGCAGTAGCAGTAGCAGTAGCAGTAGTAGTGGCAGTAACAGCAGCAGTGGCAGAGTGGAGACGCCCCACCTCGTGCCGCGCGCACCAGCGCCGCCGCTACTCGCTCCGCCACTCGCGGTTCTCCCACTCCGGGCGGACCATATAAGAAGGCGCGAGCAGCTCATCAATCAGTCGGCTCTTGAGCTCCGACCCGGCCGGACCTCCTAGCTGAGAGAGCATCTTAGCTAGAGGATCGCTGGGGCAAAGGAGCTCAAGCCGCGAGCCCGTGGTGGTCGATGACCGGGCGCCGTGCCGAACAGGCACCTCGGAGAGCACTTGCTCCCCGGGTTGCCTTATTAAGAGGGCGCCTGGGTCAACCTCGACCCCGGGTACGGGGACCTGGCCGAGGGGGTTTCCCCGCAGGTACCCTAGAGGGCAGGCCGAGTCCGAGACCGGGCACCCACCGAACAGGCTCTGGGCGGGCATGTGCTCCCCGGTTTGCCGTACTAAGAGGGCGCCCCGGGTCAGCCTCGACCGTTCCTTGACGGACAAGTCTTGGATACGGTCATAAGTCATGTTTCACACGACCTCCGTTCGGTCCGAGACCGGGCACCTTACCGAACGGGCAATCTGGGCGAGCATTTGCTCCCCGGGCTGCCTACATTTAATTATTATATATGTGCAACACACAATTTTTGGTGAGAGAAGGTACAAAATAAGTAGAGACAATAAGGTACAAAAACACTACATTTTAGGTTTAAAAAACTTGCCATTTGGCCTATATTGCTTTATTTATGGTTCAAAGATGAAGAGGTTTTATATCTTACATAATCGGATATAAAACGTTGGCTTATACTCTACATCTACTCTTAATCGCGCATATTTCTCGCCTCGTGCTTCTTTATGGCATAATGCAACACTTAAGCACGTTTTTTTCTCGCGTCGCGCCGGTCGCGTATCCAAACTCCCAAACGATGGGACGATTTTCCGCGATCGCGTTTATATGAGTCCACGCGATGACCGCCGTTGTGAGTGACATCTTCTCGCGGACGAGGAGGAACTACTCGCCACGTGTGATCGCGTGGTATTACGTTCGGCACAAATTCTGGGGCGCCCTGGTATTCTGGGAGCTAGTCCCGGTCATTCCAGGACTGGAGACGTTTTTTCCTTTCGGAATAATCCGCCTCTTAATATGTAGCCGCGTTATCAATTGTGTGACTACCCGACATTTAATAAAAAGCAACCGGAACATATTCCGCGCTCTGTTTTCGCAACTCTAATCCGCGCAATTTCCATGTTATTCTAGTAAAAGCGCCGTCCAATCTGTGGGGGACGCGTTTTCCTTCGGTTGCACGACTAGGGAAGTTTTTCCACAAGCATAATCCGCCCCTCTTTCTTACTTGTTAACTGCAGACTGTTCCCTTCAGTGGAACTGATAGACGGCAATGCTTGTCCTGCAACCACGTGTTTGTGCCTAATCACCTCTAGGTACTTCCTCTGTACTTCCGATTCACTGCAGGTGCTTCCTAGATGATGATGTTGGGTGATAATTGGAGACGAAGTGCGCGGGCTATTGGGCCGGAGTCTGTCCACTCGCCCTGGAATGCCCACTCAAGTTGGACTTTGCGCCACTGCTGTAGGCCGACGATCAGGTTCCACTTATCCTTGTAGTCTTGTAGCCATTTCCGGATATTCTCGGGTAACCTCTAGCGTGCTCGCCTGTACTGATGTTTTGAAGCCATCTGAAACATAGTAAGGGCGCAACGCGGACCCCTGAAATTTTCCTCTTATGATTTTTGTGACGGGATCGTACAGAATAAACGTTCAGTCGTGGTAAGATTTCGCGATGCGGTACGGTCCTTCGAGGTACAACGAGAAAAATTTCGATATTTCGCCTAAAATCGCGTTGGACACATTACACGCTCTAAACAGTACTAGATCATTTTCCGTATATTGTTGAAGCGTGTTTTTCGCTTTATATCGGTCAGCTCTTCGTTTCCCTTTCGTTCTTATTTTTTCTGACGCGTGCCGGATTTCATCCTCTCACGGCATATCCTTTCGTTCCGGTGGCAGGATCCATTTCTGCCAAAATCGCGTGGGTTTCTTGCCCAACTGCAGTTCTATGGGCGCGAGCTCGGTTGTGTCGTGGTAGGTCTCATTCACGCAGTCCTGCATAAAGCTGACCCATTTAACCAAGCTTTTGTGTTTTTCGTTCGCGAGGGTCTTAAAGAAACGCCCTAGCTCTTTGTTCAATCTCTCGACCACGTTATTCTGGGGGTGTCGTATGGCCGAAAATACGGGTTTTATATCCTCGTTTTTAAGCCGGATTACCCATCCTTTGACGGTGAATTGGGTCCGGTGGTCGGTCTGAATTCGCTTGGGTTTTCCATATGTGGATACGTAGAGATTGAATATCTTGTTTATGGTAGTCCGCGTGTCTGCTATCCTTATTGGGAATAGGACTACGTATTTCGTAAACACAAAAAGGCCAAGATGGCCGCGTCGGGGAAAAAGCCTCCCGATCGCCCCGGAGTGAAAGTATATAAGTGCCATGAAGACACTAAATTTGAATCAATAGTTTGTGTTATTTGTGAAGCAGTATACTACTATAATGATTTTGTGAGAAGAAAAAATGGAATTATAATAAGTGATTATTTGGTAATATGCAAAGAACATAAAGAGGTAAACCTAACCTCAATTGATGACCACGTGTTAATGCAAGAAGCGAGAAATATAATTGCACAAATAAAATTCAATGCACTAGCAGAAATAGCGAAAAGAGAACAACTCTATATAAAAAAACTAAAAAATCTAGAAAAGAAAATAAGTGAACAAGAAAATATAATTAATGAAAAAGAGACAGAAATAAATGAACAACAACAACAGTTGACACATCTGGAACAGTAAGTAGCTTTAATTAAAAAATTAAGGCAGGAATAACATGAAGATATGGATCTAGACGGAACAGTTCACAATGAAGCAGTTTTTGAAAAAGCTGAAATAGAAACTTTGAAAATGGAGGTAGATCTAAATTTTTTAAAACCAAAAATAGCACATAAAATAAGGATAAAGAAGACAAAAGAGGAAAGAACATTAAAAGAATTTAAACAAAAAGTAGCAGAATGCCTAATTAGTCAAAAAATGATACAAACAAATAGAGTTTATGAAAATACAAATAAAAATGAAATAATAGTAAGTGTACGTGATAATCATAATGTAGAAAAAGCTGTGGAAATTGTAAACTCTAAATTAGCTGATATATGTGATATCAATATAGAAGAGATCAACAAACCGAAATTAAAAATAGTAGGAATTCAAGATTTTGATAAAATGAGCAAAGAGCAAAAGATGTATAGTATTACATATGTATACTAATAACAAAAAGGGAACTCAAACAGTTTTAATTGAAGCACCTGCCGAAGTATATAAGAGCATTAGAGATAATGGAAATAAATTATACATTGGAAATCAAAGGTGTAGAGCGTATGATTATATAGACATAAAACCATGCTATAACTGTGGTATGCTAAAGCATAAAGGACAAAAGTTCAGAAACAAATCCACGTGTCTGAGGTGTGCTGGGAATCATATAACTAGACAGTGCAAATATGAAGAGCTTAAGTGTGTAAACTGTGAATATAGCAACAACAGATATAATACAAACTTTCAAACAGACCCTGAAGCAACTGATCATGAGAAATGCAAAATATTTAAAAGGAAGATTGAAAAGTACATTGACCATACAGACTACAGAGTGACACCTGACGTGTCGTCTGCTGTAGGTAAATTAGGGGATTATTTTAACAAGAGGATGTACGTAAACAAAGCTGGACTGTCTCCGCTTGCACTGAATAACTTAAATAATAGATCATCAATGTATAACCAATATGAATAATGATGTTGTATATGAAATTTAAAATGAAATTGTACAGCAGGCTGTAGCGTACGGTGACTTGAGGACTCATAATGATGATTTAAATACCAAAGACAGCATTTCTATGTACGTTAATATTAGGAGTTTAAATGCAAATTTTGAAAAATTACAAATTTTAATTAGGAGCCACAAGGCCAAACCGTATGTTATAGTTTGTGCAGTATCATGGAAATTAGAACATTATCATTATTATAAACTAAAAGGTTACAACATATATTACAACAACAGTATAATAAACAAATCAGATGGTGTTGTTATGTACGTTAAAAAGAATATAAGTCAAACGACAGAAATTATAGAAGCAGGAAGACTAAAAATTCTGAACACAATAATTAACCTAAATAACAAAAGCTTATTAGAAATATCGTCTTTGTACAGATCTCACGATCTCAGTTGTCCAGAATTTATATTAAATCTGAAAAGTTATTTAAAAATTAAAAAGAATGTTAAAAATCATTTTATAATTGGTGATTATAACATAAATATATTGAAATGTGATAATATAAGCGAAGAATTTTTAAATAATTTCATAGAATATGGATTCCTTCCGGGATTCACAAGCACTACTAGACCTTATGATGTGAATGACGAAAGTGGAACGTGTATTGACAATATTTTTATTAAAACAAGTGAAAAAATTAGTGCGAAAACTTTTAAATTAAATATACCAATGCCAGACCACTTTCCACTTTTTGTTGATGTTAAAAGATCACTAAAAAAATAGATAAAGAAAAAAATAAGAAAAAAATTTATAATTACAAAAAACTAGCAAGTAGAATCAATTGGTCGTAGTATGAGAAATATGATCCAAATGAAGCAATAAATTTAATAACTCAAGAAATTCAAAATTGTCTTAAAAAATCTGAAATCGTAATGACCAGTAAAAGTAAAAAAAAGTAAACATTTACCACGAAAAACTTGGATTACGAAAGCAATTATAAAATCCTGTGAAAAAAAAGAATCATTATACAAACAGCTAAAATTAGATCCATTCAATGAAAATTTAAAAAACAAATATAAAAATTACGTTAAAATATTAAACAAAATAATAAAAGACATCAAAATCAATCACGAAAAAAAAATATTGAAAAAAATGTGGAAAATTCTAGGAACTTATGGGCAATAATTAACTCTAAGATAGGTAAGAATAGATCTCATGACAATGGTAACAGTAATATAAGTGAAATCAAAACTTTTAGCAACGAAATAATCAGAGACAAAAATAAAATTGCAGACATGATGAATTCTCACTATTGTATAAGGGGAAAAGAAATGAGTAAAAATATAAAAACTCCTAAAAACAAAACAATAAACTTACCTCAAATGAATGGAAATTCAATCTTTCTAAAACCAACAAGCAAAGCGAAAGTTTTGAAAATAATTAAGAATTTAAAAAACAAAAATGATGGTATTGGTAAGATAAGTGCCAAATCTATTAAGATAATATCTAGTCTAATAAGTGATACGCTAGCTAATATATTTAATAATTGCATAGATAAATCAATTTGGCCAGATACACTAAAACTTGCTGAAGTGATTCCTATTTTTAAATCTGGGAGTAAACAAATAATCGAAAACAATAGGCCGATATCTTTAATATCCAATATTACCAAAAATTAAAAAAAAGTCATTTACAGTAGAATATCAGATTTCATAACAAAAAATAAAATACTGAGTTCAAAACAATTTGACTTTACCAAAAATAAAGGGACGAAAAACGCGCTAAATTATGTTGCAAATAAACTATATGAGAATTTAGGCAAAATTACTCCGATAGCGATAACTTTCATTGATTTAGCAAAATATTTTGACACTGTCAATCATAAAATACTGCTGGATAAGTTATACGCATACGGTATAAAAGAAAATACTAATAACTTAATAAAAAGCTATCTTACTGATAGAAAACAAAAGGTCAGAATAGGACAAGATAATAGCGATTTCAAAAACATAGACACGGGTGTACCACAAGGTACAATCTTGAATAAATATCTTGAAAAGGTGGCAATATGGCTTGCATTGAATAAATTAACACTAAATATTAAAAAAAACTGTATATGTTGTCTTTGGAAGTTACTGTGACAGTGTTCCAAAGGAATTAAACATAACTATAAATAAAGAAAAGATAAAAAGAGTAGATAAATGTAAATATTTAGGGATCATTTTTTATTTTAACCTCAGATGGAATGAGACCATCAATAGAACAAGATATCTACTTTTTGTATTCCATAAATTATCGAAATTTATGACAACAGATACACTAATAATGATCTACTATGCATTTTTTCATAGTAATACAAGTTATGGCAATACCGCGTGGGGAGGTGCATATAAAAGCATTTTGCAACTACTACAAAATATTCAAAATAGAATAATTAAAATAATAAATAAAAACTCTTTTCCACAAAAGAAACCATTGAATCTTACACAACTGTTTGCAATCGAAAGTCTCAAGTATAATTATAATGATTTAAAGGATATATGAGGCGTATTACGTCAACTCTTCAAGCGTGGCGCGGGAGCGCTTAATCGTGCTGTTTTCAGCTGATGTTTAAAGGGCTAAAATGCACCTGGAAATTATCATAACGAAGTGATTTCGATGTATTCTTTCCTCAGCTTTCCGATGGTGGTTATCAGATTTGTAAAATTTGCTTAATTTGACCTTAAAAAAATATAAAATGTGCTATATCTCAAAAAATGCATATTTAATTTTTTTTTTGACCTGCTAGATCGAAAGAGGAGGACATTTTACGTCGATATAGCTATTTTCTGGAAAGGGGTTTTTTGATTTTATAGAGATATCATTCAATAAACACAAGGCGTTCGACCAGTCGCGTCGCGCCGGGCGTGCTACTGCTGCAGACCTTAACTCTTAGTTGCTCGACTAACCATCATTACAATTTATACTCATAAGCTTTCAAAGCTTATTCAAGTCTTTTTAACAATTTTTGACTTTTTTAATTTAGGAAATAAATTAAAAACCCACGATTTTTTTGCTAAATAACAAGCGGTTTTTGTTAAAAATTTGAAAGAAAATCTTGAAGAGATTGAAAGAAATCTTGGAAATCTTAATCAAGCAACTATATTTACAGTTACGGTGTATTATATAATAAAGGGTGAACTTAAACATAAAAGCATATCTATTATTTCAGATAATCTTAATCATGATACTGTTTCGTTATATAAATATCAGAAAATCATTATAAATTATCTTAAAAATCATCATAAACTTAAAAAAATTTATTCTGTGACTGACGGAGCAGCACAACATTTTAAAAATAAGAGTAATTTTCACAATCTTCTTTTTCATGAAAAAGATTTTCAAATTAAAGATGAATGGCATTTTTTTGCCACTGCACACGGCAAAAGTGGAAGCGATGGTATATGTGCGAATTTGAAAAGAGGAGCCCGTAGAGCTAGCTTGCAGCTTACAGGAACTAACAAAATACTTACAGCTTACGATCTATATAATTGGGTACAAAAGTATTGCAAAGAAACAAAAATTTTCATTACCAGTTAAGAAGCTTAGGAAAAAAATTCAAAGAAATTTAAAGTTCGAATCGAAAAGGCCAAGTTCATCCCAGGTACTTAAAAATATCACGCTTTTATTCCAATAGATCGTAAGACTGTTGTAACGGGGCTGATTTACTCTCAGTGTGCAGTAATCCTGTACTGCACACTCCTCTCTGCTGCACGTTGCAGTGGGAAAATCCTCTGATTTATCCCACTGTTCAGGATCTATCAGCTACCGTTGACAAATGCGAGACTCTCTTGTTGAGTCTCGCTTTCCGATGCTCGGACCAAAGATCTCGTGAGCTCCGTGCAAGGCTCACGAGTCCAGCTTGCTCAGAAAATGCACAGCAGATCCGCTATGTACTGTGCCCGCGGAGGCGGCGGTATCGCGGGATATTAGGGAAAATAGGGATACCTCGTGAATAAAGAATGCGCGAATCTAAAGAACGAAATATATTCTACAATAAAATGAAATACAATCAGATTCGCGAACCGAGAAGGCAACTAATAGTTTTGTTGCGCACGCACTCACTCATACACGGATCGCCGCTGCGATCAGTCGCTGTAGTACAATGAGTATTTACTCTTGCTGCGCTTATTTCTCTCTCTCTCTCTCTCTATGATGTTGAGTATTGCACTGGCTGCAGTCCAGTGCAATTATCTGAGTTGTAGTGGCGGGCTACTCGCACAATACTCACACCAACACAACAATCGCGGTTTTCCGCGTTCGAACGCGTCTCCTAGCTTTCGCGGCGGAAATCTATCTGAGGCTCGATGGCCCCCCTCTATCGCTCGCTAATTACCGCTTTCTCTCTCGCGCGATACTTACCTATGCTCTCTCTCTCGCTCATCATCCTCGATGCTTGAGCGCCGTCGGATCGAGCATAAAATCGAATTAACGATAGAAAATCAAATTCAATCGTGAATTCGTTATACCCCTCTCCCAGACGCTGGATACCAGGATGGAGACAGCTCGATACCCTATGCTCGCAGACGATGCGAGGATAGGAAAGGATCCTACTTGGACGGAGATAAAGGAATATCGAAATAAAATTCAATATTTCTTGAAAAATAGAAAAATAGAAAAATACTATTATTTATTGAATAGGGCACAGGAGGATACACTACTTATATCTCCTGTGCTCTCTAATATTTGGGCATTTGAAGCTCTTCTTGACGCCCGGTGTACCGCAAATGTAACACCGGACGTCGTTCTGCTTTTCTTCACGGCGCCTTCTCTCTAGAGCCAGGAGTCGCTCCTCGTACTCCTCTTGTTCTTTGGCCCGCTGGAGAGCAAGCTCCGCTGCAGCGCGGTCCTTGCGCGCTTTCTCCAGGCGGGCCAACTCTTCAGCAGCCCGCTTTGCCTCAGCTTCTTTGCGGGCTACGCGTGTACGACGCACGTCATACACGGTGCGCGTCTCCTCGCGCCGATTCTCTACTGGGACCGTCCAGCTACTGGTACGCTGGACGGCCTCAGCGCTGTATCGCCTCCGCAGTTGGTCCAGGGCAGCAAACGCTTCCTCTTCCATGCGGGCCGCCTGGCGAGAACGTTCCCTCGCTTCCCGTAGGAGCCGCTCCACTCCCGTGACCGAGCCGAAAGGACTTCTTCAGCGGCACAGGGGCCCGTCCCCTGTGCCACCTCTTCTTTCTTTGATGGCACCGAGCCCTCTTGATGAGCCGCCTTTCCCTCCTCCTTCTTTATCTGCGGTGGCGCCGCACTCTCTTGCTGAGTGACGGCGCCCTTCTGCTCACTCGGAATCGCAGGTGGCCCCGTGGTATAGGATCGACGCAAGGTAGCGCCTACCCTAGCCCTAATCAAAGGGACCACCTCCCTGTCCACTTCGGTAATGGAGACCGAGGAGTCTATCTCCTCCTCGGCCCCAACGGACAACTCATTGAAAAGTTGAGCGCACATGCGCAGGAATTCCTCTTTATCCATCCTGAAAACAAACAAAGGGGAAGATGAGAAGGATTTACGAGCGATTGGCTCATGTTCGATGCGGAGAGAGATTCGATGGATCTACCACGATGACACGCTTTCGTGAGCCCTTCGGTCGACCGGGCTTTCGCTTAACAGTTTTCGCGGCCTTCCGGGGCCTTCCACGGGGCCGCGATATTTGAGGCACAGGGTCAGCCGTTACATCTCCCGTTGGAGTGTTGCTGACCTGTGCGTGCGCTGCGCTTGCTCGTGGCGGGTCGCCTAACG
>UELU01141702.1:0-23587 GCA_900490025.1 Megastigmus dorsalis
CTAGGCGACCTCCCAGAGTAACCAGCCTTACCCCCGCACGCGGGGCTCTGCGGGGGTGGACCTTCATTTCCCTAGCTACTCGTGGGAACAAGATGGAAGAACTACAACTAAAAAACAAAACAGCTGAGATGAGCACTTTGCAAGTGCCCAGGATGGAAGGAGCGGGGACCTCTAGATCTCGAACAGTCAGCGAGACAAGCGCAAAGAGCGACTGCAGTTACGTAAGCGCGTTCAGCAACGCTACCGCGCAGGACACAGACCTCTGCAAGAAAGAATGGGCGGAAATAGTAAGTATTCGTCAAGAACAAACGGAGTTGTTCCTACGAGCCGAGCAGGAGATACGGAAGATGTTGGAAGCCTGCGACGTGCAGAAGAACGTTGCTAGACCAATAAAGGAGGGTTTGAAGAGTATGAACGAATGGGTCATGCTCATAAAGAAAAAACACGAAAAGGCGACACGACTGGAAAAGGACTACCAAGAAGGGCTGATAACCACGGAGGAAGCTAAAGATGCCAGAAAGACGATACGAAGCCGCATGCAGGGGCAGCTCCTACGCGATGCTGTCCTCGCAGCACAGAATCCGAAGAGGACAAGGAGCTCAGTAAGCAGCCCGGAAGAGAAGAAGGAAGATGGAGAAGCGGCCAGACGGCACGCAAAAAAGCCGAGAAAGGACGGGCAGAGGAGAGAGGAACCCCCGGCTACGAGGCCCCCCCTCCCCAAACCCGCAGGTACAGAACGGAGCAGGAAGAATGCCAGGCCAACAACGATGACAGTGAAGGTCTCCGAAGGGCAGACCTATGCCAGCGTCCTCGGAAAGATACGCAAGGAGATCAACCCAGATAGCTGCAACATGAGGGTTCTGGGTGCAATGCAGATAGAGAGGGGCGACGTGTTGCTCCGGCTGGCGAGGAACTCCGACCGAGGGGCCTTCGCGGCCAACTTAGAGAAAACGGTGGCCGGCATCGGCAGGGTTAGGGCGGAAGGGGGTAAAGTCACCCTGGAATTCAGGGACCTCGACTTCCTAACCGAAGTGGGCGAGGTGGAGCAGGCGCTCGACAGGGCGCTTGGCTCAACAACACGAGAAAGGACGGTCAGGGTGATGGGACCAAACAGAAGAGGACTCAAGTTAGCGACAGCGACGCTGGAGATAGCCGAAGCGGATACGCTCCTCGCAGCGAGTCACATTCGCGTGGGTATGATGAGCTGCCGAGTACGAAGGCGTACAAACGTGGTGCGATGTTTTAGGTGCCTTGGGTACGGGCACCTCAGCCGGGAGTGTAAAGGAGCGGACCGGTCTACCCACTGCTACAAGTGCGGCGAGCCCGGCCACCACAGGGAGGCCTGCAGGAAGGACCCGTACTGCTTCTTGTGCAAAGAAGCAGGGGACGCGGGCCCAGAGTGCAGACACGCCGCTGGGGCCGGAGACTGCAAAGTCTTCAGGCGAGCGCTACAGGAGGCGAAGAGAAAACCGAGGCGAAGGTAAATCTGCCTCGGAGGAGGAAGAGAAGCCTGGATGGGTGACAGAGGACGATATGACAAAACAGACACGACAGACACGTAGGACATGGACACGCCGGCCGGCCCGAAGTAATGTGCACAACAGTCCCGGGTCTGTTTGGTGAAGAGGGTGGATTTTGCAGTTGCTTGCTCCTCGGCTGATTTATCAACCGCGGATCACGGAACTGGGGGTTTAGTTGGCCGGACGCTGACGGATGCCTCGGACGTGATGGGTCCCACCCATTCCGGCCCTGACTGACGGCAGTCTTCTGGCTGGCTCACGGGCGGGTGACGGCCCCGAGCTCGATGTCTCTGACCTCGGGAGCGGGATCTGGAGCCTATCTATGGTCGCGAAGCGATTTTTCCCTTTTTAACCACCATAAAAAAAAAATGAATATACATTAACATAACATTGGAAATAATAGATATCTCGTCAACGATAATAAGTTCAACGTTTTCTAAACTTTGCCTAATTTGTTTTAAAGCTGCAGGGGAAAGTTCTTTATATTTTGCTGTACAACCCTGTTCCATTGGTAATTGTAACAATCTGTGTACAGTTAGACCGTCAATATTATAAGCTGCGATTCCAGTAGGCGCAGCTACAGCTGTAGCTCTATTACGAATGGTCTTGTTCCACAAAACTAAATTTTTAATTATGAAACTTTTCCATGTTCCACCTGGTCCACTAATAAAAATTCTTAAAATATTATGCCATGTTTATTTAGTTCACGCGATTCGACCGAACAATTGTCAATGTTCTTTAAAAAATAATAAGCATCTATATAAGTAATATAAAGGAATTCTTCGAATAAATCTTTTAATTCCTTTAATATGTCAGCATCAACTGTTTTGGAATAATTATTACATTGTCAAATTTTCCATTTTTTTTATTTCATTTCCATTATTGGAAATATATTTAACGACTGTCCTTCTTCGTTTAAAATGATATTTAGTTCTTTTGTATTGTCGATAGCTTTGCATCTTTTAAAGTTATATGCAGCTTCTACGAAAAATGCTTCTGAAGTAGAAGTATGTTTTGGTATACCACCTAATGTCGCAAGTGCATACTCTTCATTACCATGAATTGATACGTCGCCTTGAGTTAATGAAATTTCCATTTTATTTTAAAATTTTTTTAAAGTACTTTTTAAACGAGAAATGTAATTATCTCGAGCATAGATAGATACTGAAACTAAGCGTTCTGCCTCTATTCGACAATCTACTGATAACGAACCGTCTAACTTTTCAAAAACACTTTGAACATACTTTTCTCTCGTTTTCAATAAATTTACTGTACTCATTTTGATACTGATATTTTTATATTTTTTTTTAATTTTCTTAGCTAATTCGATTTTTTTCTTGTCAAGCTGATTACTATTGAATTGGTATAGTTTCTTACTTTTACTTGGCCTTTTTCCTCTGTTTTTGTCACGCAGTTTATTAGAACATAATTTCCTTTTTTTTGATATTTCATCTTTGTTTCTTTGATAGTATTGTTGCTGTCTTAAGGAATGTTTCTCATTAGAAATTTTATCTTGTATTAATGATGAAACGTTACTTATTGGAGAATACATTTTACCGCTGTTTGAGATTTGAGTAAAACCAGAAATACTGTTTTCTTGTAATGTTTTACTCAGAATCAATGAAAAATTATTCTTAGTTCGGCTATCACTTTGAATACTTGATTCTAATTTTTTACAACTCAATTGATCTATAGTTTGCGATGTAATTGTTTGGTTAACCAAATTATTAATATTAAGTAGGCGATTGTGCAGTTTATTATTATACAATTTCTTTTTTTTTTAATATTTTTTCTTTGTTCCTCTCATAAAATTTTCGTTGCCGTAATAAATTTTTCTCTGCAGAAATTTGCTTTTGCTGAGTAATTGACGAAATTTGACTAGTGTGTGACAATGAATCTATTATTTTACTATTTGAAATTGAAGTGGTACTAGAAATTATATTATTTTTTATATCTTTGATAAGATTCCAGGAAAGGTTATTCTTATTTTCACTATCGTAAGTTTCAACTGCGCTAGTTGATTTATGCGCATCTTTTAATGTTTTGAATTTCTTGGTATCAGATTTAGAACAAAAATCAACGGCACCACTCGCGTAGTCATTACATTCAGAATGAATGTTAGTTTGTTTTCTTTTTCTATTTTTATTAGATTTGACAACGATGTTTGTTTGGTTGTCAATCGTACGTTGTTTCGATTTACTAACTTCATTTGATACGGATAATGTATCCTTTTTTTGAATATCTTGGAAATCATTTGTATTAAAATTGTTATTATACACTAGAGTTACACCAGTCGGTTTACTCAGACACGATTCTTTATAAGTTTTTACTTTAGTTGAATTTGAAGTTTTGGATTTTTTATTCACATCATTAACAATAGGGCAGTTATATATTTTGTTAGTGTAAAATATTTCATTACTGTTATTCATATTAGTATCTTCAATCGAATCACTTGTTCCCATTTTAAGTGAAAGGGATAAATTAGTTGGTTCATATATTTCCTCTAAAAATATTATATACACATCTTTTGCATTTGCGGGCCAAGAGCTTTGCTTAATATTTAAGTCATCAGCTTTCAACCAGTGATTATTTATACGTAACATATTAGTGTAATGACCACAGCCAACACTGTTGCCATGATGAAAAATAGCATTAATAACATTATAGTTTTTTCTGTTTATTACAACTAGATCGCTTTGTAAATTCCTTAATTTAAAATTATTAATCTTGTCTATAATGCCATTATTATAAACGAATAACTGTAATTGCAAAATTATAAGTCTCTTATTCGTATTTAAGAAAGTGCGTTCCTTTATTTTGTTATTACATCCACAATTGTTACACATCACATCCGTAGGTTGACAATACCCTACATTTGCATCAATTACATTTTGTAAACTGAAATCTTTTGCAGTCCTTGGTAAAGCAAGAGAAAAAATATAATTATCTGACGGTCTTGATACATCTGTTTTATTACAATGAAAACATTTTTTTTCCGTTACCAATTGATGTTTTAAAGTAGAGCCTACATTATTAGATTTCTCACAGGGAAACGTTATAAATTCTGCAGCATCCTGCTGTACTGCGGCAGTAAATTGATTATGGGCAAATGCTCTCAATGATGCTATGTTAACATTACGACGAGATTTATATGCTTGGAATGCACAACTAAAAGCATTTTGTTCTGGATTGAGTGTAAATATTTGTCTCATAGATACACAATGCAACAAACTCTGTAAAGAGGCATTCGCGTAACAGAATACCTTATCTGCATTAGTTAGTCCAATAACATACCAGGATTCGTCAAATGTATTATTAGTACCTCTTTTTGATACAAACTGGTTTCTTACATCAATTTTCTTTTCAGATGCATCATTATAAAGATTATTTTTATTATTTATACGATTCTCATTTACAATGCCGGGAAAAGGAATTAGTTTATTGCACTCATACATGCGATAAAGATGGGAACGTAATGTAGCATAGTTGTACTTGATCTCAGTCGGATTTTGACCAAAAAATAACGATGTTGCAAATGCTATAGCTAGAACCCCACAATCAGTTGAGTTTTCCTGATACTGAACTTTTTCGAAGTAAATAGGAATTTCGTTAAAATATGGAAATAATTTTTTAATAAAAATTTCATGGCTACTATGTAAGAGGGTTTGATTCAAGGAATCGTAAATAAAAATCGCCTTTGTGTCATAGAAGCAAGTAATCCAATGACCACCTACACACTTTTCACAGAAATCGTCACAGCTATGTAATATCTGTAAGTGTCTTAAATTGCGACGATTTGGTTCAACACGTGTAGATTGAGGATCTGTAACAAGATGTTGAAGAAGTAAGGTTGATTGCGGACGAAAGTAATCGCGTGACCGATCACGTAAGATGCCGTGAAATTTGTCTATATGACTGTCTCGTAATAATGATCCGTTAATAATTCTGTTTCTATCTTCAACACTTAATTCGTATTTATGAATACGTTTCTTCATTGTAAAATATTAGAATATTTATACAAATTATAGTACTGAAGGCTACAACCTAGCCGATGTAGAGCGTTCAAAGCTGCCCGATTTAGAGCGCTCAAAGCTGTCCGATTTAGAGCGCTCAAAGCTGTCCGTTTTTAAATTTAGTTTTTTAATAAATAGATTAAATAAAAATATACTTACCTGATGATTGTAGAAAGCACCTTTCATCAGCAGTGTTTCGAAAAGACCCTTAAAATTAGGAGATAATATACATGAAGAAAAAATAAGTTATTGCACAAATAAAAGCTATGTAACATACAAAAAAATATTGAATCACTACCATGAATTTATAAAATTATTAGCAATATTAGAATGAAATGAAGTACAATTTTCGAAAAAATGAGAAGAAATAATTTAAAATAAAATAATAACTGCAGTTATTGCCATTTTAAAAAGCTATGTAAAGAAAAACCTCCCAATAAAATAATGACGCATTTCAAAATCAGAAAGTGGTTGAGCAGTTAATCCAATATTTCCTGTTCTCCGTATTTGGGTTCCATATTCCGCTTTCTTTTTTTTCCGGAAGTCTGGCATTTTTCCAAGTCTTAAACAATATATATATATTTGTAAATATTTAAAACAGTAATAAAAATGAATAACTTTTATGATAATAAGGCACGTTGAAAGTCTTAAGTTTTTCAAAACTTGTTGAATATTCTGTTGAAGATTACACTATCCATCGTAATGTCAAAAAATTAAATACAAAGTGTAAAATTTTATATTTTACAATATTGCCTTCCCATGATTGGTAGATTCCTTATTTTATAAAGAGAAATTCCGTATATTATTATAATGGACCGAGTTATAAATTCTATTCAACTACTATATTTATGAAAATCATTTAATGAATATTATTTAGTTAATAAGGAAAGTGATATAATATACTTACGATTTCGCATCCTTTTCTATCTTTTAATGCAGGTCCACTTTTATTCAAAATATCTGTTAACTGAAGCCACAGTTTTCTGTATTTCTCACAACCTCATGATTCAAGTTTCGTTATTTGATCTCTGTCAAACAATTCATGTTGTTCCATGAATTGTAACATTATCTCCATTTGATTTGTAGCAGCTCGATATCTGGAAAATTTATTCATAAATAATCACAGAAAGTTTTAATGATTAAAATAAATAATGAATAACAAGCGCGACTTGGCTGCTGTGTTCTCACACGCCGCCAGCGCCTACTTTAATCGGACTATTACGCGAGATAAGCAGGATCGTCGGAGACGATCTTGCTGACTCGCATGAGTAGATCCAACCTCCCTCCAGGCGGACAAACTTCGAAAACCGAGTCTAACTCGAGCCGCGAGGAGCGCGGCTCGAGGAGTCTGGACGACACCGCGACGTGGATCACTTCTCTCTCACGATTAACCTAATTGAATATACGACTTATTCTGTACACCGGTCTTACTTTTTCTAACCCCGAACCTCGACATCCCCACGTAACACTTTATATTGACTCACAATTTCAATACGGTTAAAATACAGAGTCACTTTGAAAAAATTTACTCTGCAGTGGTTTACACAAAATGTATACTACTTTCTACATACAAATAAAAACCGATTTTAAAATAATTCAAAAGTAAATGGAAATTGAGACAATGTATAGCAAAAAAGCAAAAAAGAAGAAAAGTTAAAATTGTTAATATAAAATTTTGAAATAATAACGACTGAAAAAGCAAATAAGACGTTGAGTTTCATGGATAACGGGAATATAATTTATTATAAAGAACGAATACGTATACTACTTTATCTGCATTTATTTAAATTACTAATAATACCAAAATTTTTTACAGATTGGTCGATATTGTCGATCCAGTTGAAGAAGAAGAAGATAATATAAATCTTGTTAGAGATCAAGACTATGAAGCTGGAATTACTGAGAGGAACTTCTTAATTAAAACATATTATATTTGAGTACATTATTATAACTTTTAAAATAAATAAAAGAGGCTTGATTTAAAAACGTATTTGATACGATTACCATTGTAACGACGATTTTGCTATAGAAATTCGTCGAATTCGTGTCGAGACCTAGTTTCTTTTTCAGAGATGGTTTAAATTAAATAAATCCCGCCCAAACGTATCAGGGCAAAGGAGATGTAGCGGAGAAGCGCAATGGTCTCCGCTCGTCGCCACCCTGACACTCTTGCTTTTCCCCGGTTGGACCTTTCTACCTCATGGGATATTGAGATTAGAAAGGCCGGGAAATATGGAAGGAGCTTTCCTCACTCCGAGCGTAAGCAAATGCGCATTGGCTTACTTACGACAGAGCGAGTACTAGACTCAGTGGATTGAGGATGGGATGGATCAGACTAGGAAAAATCGAGTCGCTTAACCTTTTAAACTATTGCGTACTGAATAGTATAAAAGTTTTTAGCCTCTCACCTTTCCAGGTTCGATGGACGTCGCAATGACGATCCAGCTAACTGGAAGGTATACTATACGTATAGCAGGTTCGTTAAAGAAGCGCAATGTTCCTTTAACTTGCTGCGAGAAACTCGATTAGAATCTTAAAATAATAGACATTAAAATACTATACAATGACCTTCTATCTACTGCCGCTCAATGGACAGTAGGCAGACGTAGGCTTGCTCTATTTTCACGGAGTTCAATGGAAAAGTGTATTACTTTTCCACTTTATCCGTGAAAAACCCAGTTACGGGTATCTGGTTTGTTGAGAAAGCGCAATGCTTTCTCAACTTGCAGAGAGAAGCTATTTACTTAAAGATAACTTGTATCTAATAAGTCCCTTTACGACCGCGTAATGGATCGTGAAGGGGTTATTTCATATACCTCTGTGTACTAGGTTTATCGAGAAGCGCAATGCTTACTCGACTTACTAGTACACAGGGCTATTGCTAGCACAACGGGTTCGCCGGAGAACGCAATGTTCTCCAGTCCAGCAGCGAGGTAAAAGCACGCTTGGTTTTACTACTCTGTACGAGTTCGTTGCCGCTTGTACTAAGCGAGCAACTTGTCGACCGAGCTTAGAGGTGATAGGACAAATAAAAGTATTGAGAAGGATATTAGACTTGACGAGGAGTTTATTCTGTTAGAGGAGTTAGTACAAGAATGCGTAATTCGCTTTGAATCCGACCGTGTTTATATAGTTTTCTTGATCGGAACATCTGGCGACTTCCCTCTCTCCTTGGCGGTTCGTCGGTGTAACTTGCTCACGCAGGTGTACGCTTTATTCGCGCGAATCTCTCTCGCGGTTTGATTGTGTGTGAGTGTGCGTGTGTATGATACGCACTCGATGGTCGAATATCTTTCTCTCTCGCACTCATTATATTTTGCTTTTATTTTAATTCTAATTTCTATCTATAATCGCTTTGTAGTGGTTTTAATATTTTCTAATCTTATTTTCGTTATTATATAAATTTATTTTGCTTATCATTCTATGAAAAGTATTAACTTTAATTTTAAACGACTTAATATATACTTTTATAATACTACTATTAATTTCTATTTATGTAATGCTTTTCATTATTTTGACTGCATTATTATTTTGGCCATAATTAATATTTTATTATATTCTAATTTAAATATTTATAGCCCACATTATTGTACTTATTGTTGTAAAATGTCTTTTTCTTCTATCTAAATAATAAATTTACTTTGTATAACTTATTAACACTTACGAGTGCTACACCATATATCTTAATGCCACAAAAAAGTTGCATTAAGATAAAACCTTTAACAGATATTTATCAACTGTCTTCGCTGAAAATTACGCGAGTAAGGCGATAGAATTGGTGTATCAAACCAAAGATATACTACTGAGCCTGAAAACATCAGTTTGCGCATACGCAATGTCTATTTTCCATCGCAGATATAGACATTATCACGCCGATAAAGTTAGTGAATAAGGCCAAAGAGATAAGTTGGTAAATTTGAACGACAAAATGATATACCAAAAACCCCCGAGTGCCCAATGTCACCCGATTCAAATAAGTTTTTGGATTTTTGGTCGGCCATATTGGATCCGCCATCTTGATTTTTCAAATTTTGAGGGCAGAATCGTAATCAGCGACCTAAAAAACCCGAACCCCGGGATGGCTACTTTATGGAAACGTATATGTAAAGGTAAAAAATCTTCAAAACAGTCCGTAAAGTCGAGCTTTACGGATACTATATCGAAATAGTATATTTCGTACCAAGGGCGCAAAATTTCATTTTCCGAAATTTCATGATCCGAACGATATTTTTCGATTCAGTGGGCGCAATATTTTATTTTGCGCACACTTATTTTGTGCCCGCAAAACAAGGCGCAAAAACGAATTTTGCACCCACTGAATCGAAAAATATTGTTTGCACCTCGGCCGTAAAACTTTTCGGCCTTGCGTGTACAGTAGCGATCCGAGGATCTGCGAAGCAGGTAAAGTTCTACTCTACGGCCTAGGTACAAAAAGTACTATTAATTTAATAAGCTGTATAGCAGGTTCCGGTGGTATGCCCTTAATGCGGTTACATTTGCGTCCAGTGACACTCGCATTTTTCAGTGCCTCCAACCCAACAATAGTAACAGCGACACTCTTTACGAATGTTGTATACTGTTTTTTCGATTGAGGGTGAGAAGAAGAGTCATCAGATTTTTTCATACTGGTTTTAGTTACAGCAAGACTTGATGCTTGATTAACCGCATCCAGATATCTATCATAACACATATAAAAACTATTTCCACAATTGATCTGAAAAAATGTGTTCATTAATTAGTGTAATATAAGTAGAAATTTTAGATGCGAAGACGAAAAATAATAACATACTTTATTTGTTTCTTTATCTATATGATCAAGTACCACGTCACCTAACCCCACCGTTGAAAATGGATTAATTTTTCTAGTTGCTAAAATTTATCTTTACCTTTACACCTTTTATACCCTTTCATTAACATAATCAGTGTGGATAAATTGCCTTTCTTAACGATAATTTGAAAATAGGTATTTTCGATATAAGTGCACGTATAGCAGGTATTTCAGACACAAGTGTAACAAACATCACCCTTACTAGGTACACCTCCTGTGTGCACGTGTTCCCAATCCTATTTATATACTATTTATAACTGAGTGTACAAAATTAATTTATATTAAACTTTGCACATTCAGTGTATGAAGCTGAAAATGCACGAAAGTCATGCTTTGTAAAGGCCAATACACTCAGTTGAAAAAAATTCTTAGAAAAGTATATGGTTTTCTGGAATTGTTCATATATACATTTTGCTTAAAAATTATGATTACTTAAACATACCCGGCTTTCAAAATCAATGAATCATTCTATTTGAGTGAAAGAACTTACGTTTTAATTGGTTGACATTCGATAACAATACTTTTTGCCACCTTCTTTGCGTCCATCTGGTAATTTTTCGATTATTATAGGTATCGCATAAATATAACTTATAATTCTTTTTTTTTCTTTTCCATTTTAAAATTAACTTTTATAAATTATCCAACTGAAAATGTTAAAACCCGTGTGCGGGGTAAGTTGGCAAAATTAAGTAGTGATAAAAAATATAACTTGACTTAATAACTATTGATATATTGTACTTTTTATCAATATACCAATAATCTTTAAGGTAAACACTTTAGCTGATAATTATTGTATTTTTGTTCATATTTGATGAGGACGAGTTACCAAGGCATATATAAAAAGTGGTCCTACTTGCCCCAGTCTCCCCTATGTGTGAAATATCAATAGCGCTCTGGGGCAGATTGACCATTCTTACCTGGCTATACCCTTTTGTGTAAAATATTTCGTATAAAATTTGACACTGATTTTTTGTTAAGTTTACAAAAGCGTGTGTACAATTTTAATGAACACAAATTTTTGCGCAACTTAATTTGAATGGGCACAAGTAAATTTTTTACACAAATATTAGTGTATACGAATTACACAAATGTATTGTTACATATATGCAAATTCATATTTTACAAAAATCTTGTGTAAAATGTTAATCGGATTTTTAACGTCAGAGTGAACCGAAATGTGCTGAAAGTATTGTGACGTACCACCGTCACAGGGTAGGTCCCGATAGCTTTCACTATCGAGAATCGTGTCAGGACCTAGCTGGAGCGACTAGAGGAGCTTTTTATTTAAAAGAATACACGCCCCAAACGTATCAGGGCAAAGGAGATGTAGCGGAGACGCGCAATGGTCTTCGCTCGTCGCCACCCTGATACTATTATTTTAACCCGCTGGACCTATATCATGAGCTTATGGAATAGATAGGCCGGAGAAAGAGGGTAAAAGCTTTCTTTACTCCGAGCGTAAGTAATCGCGCAGTGGCTTACTTATGGCAGAGTAAGTACTTACTCCAGTGGATACGGACGGGATGGGTTCGGCAAGGATATTTGAGCTGCCTTACTCGTATCGACTATCGCGCAATGGATAGACGATGGAGATCTTGGGCTTCTCACTCTTCCAGGTTCGGCAGCTGACACAATGTCATGCTACCCAGCTGGAGAGCACCCCGTTAAGGGTAGCGAGTTCGTAGAAAAAGCGCAATGCTCTCTCTACTTGTCGCGAGAAAACTCAAACTAACTTATAACTAATGAACACATAAGTACTACAGAAGCCTTCTATCTACTGCCGCGCAATGGACAGTAGACAGAAATTAGCTTACTCTCTTCTCACGAGGTTCGCTGGAAAAGTGTATTACTTTTTCACCTTGCTCATGAAAAACACCCAGTTACGGGTACCTGGTTTGTCGAGAAAGCGCAATGCTTTGTACTTTTTTCACCCTAGAAGCGTGAATCACCAGTTTCGCGCCCAAAATATATAATATATTATTGTGTAAAATTTTACACTATTTTGTGTTAAGTTTACAAAACAGTGTGTAATAGTATATTATGCCATTAGGGAGGAAAAAACTTAGACGGCCCAGAAATCGGGTAAATGGCAAACACATCCCGCGTGGTGTGTACTATTTTTTTCGCCTAGCGAGGACGAAAGTGCCACTCCCTCAAACCGGACCCGGGAGAAAAAGTAATGCTTTAGGCCCGCTAGAAAAAAAAATTTTAATTAACACAAATTGTTACACAACTTAGTTTGAATAAGCTTTGCATTTTCGATTTTACACAATCATTGAGTAAATTTTTTACACAAATTTATTTATTTATTTATTTATTTATAACTTTTTTAAGGTCAAATTTAGATAAAAATGTAATAAAGAATTGATTATTTAGTTAGAAATACGAATTCGATGTTATGCAGCAAAAAATATTTTATTATTTATTATTTAATAAGTAAATAAATAAATAAATAAATATGAATTCGACGTTATGCAGCAAAAAATATATTTTACTTTTTACATTATCGAAAAGAGATTACATAGATACAGTAACTAAAGAGATTTTATTTTTTACTGGGGGAGAAACATCATACTTGCCACAATCTATATTACTTAAAGTTAAGAACTTCGATATTATCTGGAAAAAGTTACTCCTGATTATATGCACCGGTACATTACTCGGAGTAACACGACAATTTTTTCGTCAATGGAATCAATTTCATGTCACAAAATCTGATCGTGAAAAAATTAATGAGCGCACGAATGGTATTAAGCTTTGTAGAGAGATCCATAGATATATTTGCATGTAGATTAGATTTATTTAATAAATACACAGCAACGGAATTAAAAACTTGATTAATTATTATATGTTTACCATGCTTACATGGCATACTGTTACATGATTTATTTTATTCCTTCGCTCAATTCGTTAATAGCATTTACCCACTTTTGTAAGATTCTATGATAGAAACAGAAATAAAAAGGAGCGAATATTATTTACTGAAATTCGTGGGAGAAAGTCAAATTATGTATCATATTAAATTTTTAACTTTCAATCTTCATACCTTATTGCATTATGAAACGTCTGTATGACGTACTGTCCCTTTATGGGCTACTTCAGCGTTTCCATTTGAAAATGGAATACATCAATTTATGAGAGAAATAAATGATCCTCATATATAATGAGAAATCAGTGGAAGTATTAAAAAAAAATATAAGAAGGTTGCATTAAGTGATGACCGATAACTGATACCAAAAAGGTAGTCTACAATAATAATAATAATAATAATAATAATATGAATATTTCAAGCGAACAATTATAGTATCACAATGCAGGTGCGAGAGTGTATAACTTAGTATCGCTTCCTACCAAACCAGATTCTGAATTTTAATATTTTTTTTCGTTGTTTTTTATCTGTACAAAGGGTGGGACAAACTTTTTTTTTCAAATAAATATTATTAAACCAAATAATTAAATAAACAAAATAGGATCTCACATCCCCTTAAATGTCTTTTAGATGCAAAGAAAATAATAAAATTCAGGAACTGATAAAACGAGAGAGTTTCATGTACCTTAAAGTCAAATGCTACAACTGATATAGAAACGTTTCCCGTCAACTCTACAAGTGCGGCGCGCGAGCGTGGAATCGTACTACTTTCGGCTCGTGTTTAAAGGGTTAAAATGTTCCTAAAAAAAATGATGATCAGGTGATTTCGATGTATTTTTTCCTCAGGTTTCTGAAGCTTTCCAAAATTTGCTTAATTTGACTTTGAAAAAATATAAAACGTGATATATCTCAAAAACTACATTTTTAATATTTTTTGACCTGCTAGATCGAAAGAGAATGAAATTTTACATAGGTTCAGCCCCAAAAGACGTTTTTTGAGTTTTTTGAGATATCATTCAACAAACACAGGGCAGTCGGCCCAGCCGCGGTACGCAGCGTCCGCGACTGCGGAGTCGGGCTGTGATATTCGTTGGCTTTTGTACGCATTCAATTGATTATAAATTTTTTATTTATTCAAATAATTTTTTGTTTATTAATTTATTTATTTAATAATTGTTTTCCTCCATTACATGAATATTAAAAAAAAAAAAAAAAACTACTAATGTATCTTAGGATCGTTTTATAAAATATTCAACATATGCATGAAAAACTTATGAAAATACATGTGAAACTTATGTTAGACGCAATGAATTCGAAAAATTTGATAAAAGATAGAGATTTTTACCCTTGAAAGATTATCAAGATTGTGTAAGTAAAATTGTATGTAGTCAACTATCTGATAAATGTTTCTTGTGTAACTGTTTGGATTGCACAGCTAATCTTTCCAATCTTCAAGAAATTATAACGGAAGGTTTTAAAAATCATGGCATTCATGAAATAAAATATGAATCATGGAAGCCAACGGATCGCTGCACGATTACTTGTGAGACGATAAAAGTTTTTAACTTTCTCGAAATATTAATAAAATAGTTTGATAAAGTCAAAAGCACCCGATTTTTTCGCTAAACAACAATCGCTTTTTCTAGGAAATTTGAAAGAAAATCTTAAAGAGGGAGAGATAGTAATTTGTTTTGATTTTGCCAAAATCTACGCTTTTGTTTTTCAAAATTCAGCTCAATCGATTCATTGGAATAATAATCAAGCCGCTATATTCACAATTACAGTGCATGTAGCTATTATTTATCACCATTTAAATTATGATACTGTTTTGGTATGTGAATATAAAAAAAATGTTATATATTATCTTAAAATTCATCATCAACTTAAAAAAGTTTATTATATAATTGATGGAACAGCACAACATTTTAAAAATAAGTGTAATTTTCAAAATCTTCTTTTTCATTAAAAACATTTTCAAATTAAAGCTGAATGGCATTTTTTTGCCACTGCACACGGCAATAGTGGATGCGATGGTATAGGTGCAAATTTGAAAAGAGGAGCCTGTAGAGCTAGCTTGCAGCTTACAGGAACTAAGAAAATACTTACAGCTTACGATCTATATAATTGGGCACAAAAGTATTGCAAAGAAATAACAATTTTCTTTAGTAGTAAAGAAGCTTATGAAAAAAATTCAAAGAAATTTAAAGTTCGAATCGATAAGGCCAAGTTCATCCCAGGTACTTTAAAATATTACGCTTTTATTCCAATATATCGTAAGACTATGAAACTTAAAAAAAACATCTTTGGCATCCGAGTACGATTTATTTCCTAAATTAAAAAAGTCAAAAATTGTTAAAAAGACTTGAATAAGCTTTAAAAGCTTAGGAGTATAAATTGTAATGATGGTTAGTCGAGCAGCTAAGAGTTAAGGTCTGCAGCAGTAGCACGCCCGGCTTTTTTTTTTCACGAAAAATATATTAAAATAAAAGCTGAATGGTGCCAATTTAAAAAGAGGAGCCATAGAGCTAGCTTACAGTTTAACGTAGCTCACAAAATACTTACAGTCTACGATCTTTATAATAAATTGGGCAAAAAAATATTGTAAAGAAACAAAAAATTTTCTACAGTAATAAAGAATTTTATGAAAAGAATCTTTTGTAATTAAAGGCTAGATTTGATCAGGCGAAAATCATTCCAGATACTTTGGAATACCACGCTTTTATTCCAATAGATGATAACACTCTGAAACTTAATAGAACAGCTTTGGCATCTGAGTATGAGTTATTTCCTAAATTAAAAAAGACGAAAATTGTTAAAAAGATTTGAATATTTAAAAGCTTAGAAGTGTAAATTGAAATGATGATAAGTTGAGCAGCTCATGTCCCACCCCTCTAGTAGCGCGCGCTGTGCGTCGTGGCTAGTAGTATACAGACAGGTATGGCGAGACATAACAAATGACGTCATCACCCCGGTTATCGTTATTTATGTTTACATTCCACAGATAATAATAATCTTAATGTTTTATTTACATAAACATTAATAAGATTACTTTTATCTCATCTGTTTATACAAACAAGTAATTAATTTAATGGTTTATTTACAAACAAAATATTGTATTAAAGTAGGTGACCTTTATGATCGACCTTGTTAAAAATTTCTGTCCTTGACACTTGTTAACAATTAACGTCATATCTATATTTACGTTTATATTTATATAACCATCGATGAGATTACCAAATCATTTAAATAAAGTTATAATAATACTTTAGATAAGATGTGCGACGTCCGGAAACAAACAAATACCAATGCTTACATTATTTAATCGCGTACATACTTCACGCTGAGAAGCATACGCGTATACGCTGCTCCTTTTTGAGCCAGTGTATCTAAACACTTTAACTCGGGACGGAGCTTTGGCATTGAAATCGCGTATTAATTAACTGAATCGGAATGAAAAATATGTTATTATTTGTTGGTTACCGTATATTAACTACTTTAAGAATATACTTATATTTATTATATATATATTGGTTCAAGATATTAGACTATGATTTTAAATTTCCGTTAATTTATATTAATGGCTTTATAACTTCAAGTATAATAATAATCCCAATTCTCCGGTTTCGGCTAAAACGCCGAGTTTTAGGTGTCGCCCTTACATTTATTTAATACAAATTCTATCTATGAGGTTAACAGTAATACAACTCGAACCACTTCCATTGTCAGGTAAGAGTTTTATCAGTTGATCTCTAGCTACAAATTATATATTAAAATTCTATCCTTAATAATAATCCTACTAGTTCGCAGTTGCTAAATGGTTCGGATTTATTTAATAAGGTAGATGATTTGCAGTAGATATTCCTTACCAATCCTTACGGATGGTCCAGAAGTATTCGCTAAAATATAGCTACTTCTCGCCAATCTTTTTAGATGGTCCAGAAGTACTATCTAACTACGAAGTTTTCATGCATTAACCCGTTTCCGCCGAGAACGCCACTCGCGGTACTCCGGTCTTTAAGAGCTTGTAACTCACGTACAAAACGTCACAAAAAAATGAGAGGGTCATATTCTGAAAGTTTAAGATCTGCTCTTTCCGATGGTGCCCATTGAAATTTCGAAAAAAAAATTTTTTTATTGCAAAATGTAGTTTACAAAACAAAAAACATAAATTTTTCACCCTTTTTTTAAAATCGAGTTTTCAAAAGGTTTCCCAAGTGAAATCGACTCGGAACCTCATTAACCGGTGGAATAAATGTTTGAATATGAGGAAATCATGGTTCCCGGATCGATTTGTCACATGGGGGTATATTTATATACTTTATATACTATTATGTCCATATCGCAAAGATAATTATCGAAGCTGCTATTTGTCTATCCTATTTTGCACACGTAAATCCAGCAAGATTATTGTTTAATCTCTCGTACTGGAGTGATCAGTCATGAACATAATATATAAAGATTATTCATACTTTTAGGCCCTGAAGACGGACGTATGTTCAAATAACCATCCGAAACGTAGGCCTTTTAATTAAAAGTGTTTATTGGTTCGCGAGGATCATCACCCAAATTACAATTAGGTATCTTAGACTATAGTTTATAATTAGATTTTAACAATGTTAATAACTGAAAAGTTAAAATTTAAGTATTGATATATATTATATTCCTTACTTAAAATTCGGTACATATTACTAATTATCGTTAACAAACAAATTCGCATTAATATACGCAATTAAATGTTTATACTGCGCTCATTGCTTAAATCAATTATTTTCCTTATTTTAACTTATTTTATAGTGTTGGATTTCTGCGTAAATCCTCAAAATATTTTAAGTGTTTTTTCCCTGTCCCTTAGTAATAAACAATAATTTCTACCTAGCCTAAACCTTTGTAATACGATGTTTTTCTTCCGAGACGTGCGTACGCTTTTTCTCTTTTATGAGACGGATTAAGAAAAGCGCAGCGTCCAAAAAGGCACCGAGACCCTTTAGGTCCCTAGTGCAATCAAGCACACATGCGCCGCAGCTTGGCGAAAAGGCCGCCCAAGTACCTTTGGTGTTCGTGCGTCATCGCGTAGCTACCAGGATGCAAGCGCCCAAAACCTCGGGCCCAGCTTTTATGGCCCTGCGGCATCAAGCGGTCGAACTTGCAGTTCGACAGTCAGTCGTCGTCGAGAGTCTCTAGAGCATAGAACTCAAAGCGCAGTTGTCGAGCTGAACGCTTCACTCGCAACTAACAACTTGTATTCATTTTTTTACTTTAATATATTATTTTTACACTACAGAAGTCTGCTGTCTCGTTGGTGTATTTATTTGCCTTTGAATCCCCAACATATAGATGTTTCTAGAATGTAAACTAAATATTTACTTAAATGTAAATTGCTTAAAACTTAAAAGTCTCTTAAAAATGAACATACGCTAAATAAAAATAAAACGTAATTCTGTAAAATTATGCTTCACACAGTATTTCTTGATAGTGAACTAGTATTTCTTGAAAGTGATAATGAATCTCTACTAAGAGAGTAGTAGAAAAAACATACGAATTTTTTTTTATAGAATTTTTTTCACAATGCATTTATTCTAAACACGATATTTTTACAATATACATGCAAATTTTGTACTGAAAATATAATTTTCTAAAAATTACTCAACAAATAAGTAAATATTTTAATGGGCTGTATTTAAAATATGTATGCAAGTATAATGATTAAAATTACTTTTGCAACTTTAATAACGCTTTTATAGATACATAATTATTTCAATTAAAAGTAGAGGAGAATGGAGCAAATCTCTGAGATAATTTCTGTCAAAAACAGTTTCAACAACTTTTTCTCTTGGCTCGGGCAAACCACGATATACTTCAAATTATTATATCAATTTTTTATTACTAAGATAACTAATATGTTTTAATTTATTCATAATACTGTAGCATTTATTAAACTTCTTCTTTAGAACTATAAAATAAGATCTGAATGCGCGACCGTAAGCCATTGATATTTCCTATTTGCTTTTTCGAAAATTTCCTATCATAAATTGCTTAATCCAACCCTATATGTACATGTTTTGAGCATAAACTGAAAGATTTTTTAAATATATCTTTCATTTAAAGAAAGTTTTATTCAATTCTCTATACCGAGCCAAAAGAAAAAGTTGTTCAAACTGTTTTTGACTTGAAAGCTGCAAAACTAATTTTAATAATTAGGTATATTTATGTATGTATTTTATTAATTTGCATATATTTAGATGTCGAACTACTATAGTCACATTATTTACAAGCCATTCCAATATTTACTTATTTATTGAATAATTTTTAGAATATTATATTTTCAGTATTGGAGAAAAATATCGTTTTTAGGAGAAATGCACTGAAAAAAGAAAATTAGATAAAAATTTTTTTATCGTTGACGAGATTCGAACCTTTGCCACGTGAATTGGCAAAACAAGAGTGCACGCGTTTTAGCTTTCTCGACCATCACCATACATAAATATTATACTTAAAGACATACTTAAAGAAAGCTTGAATAATTTATCATTCTTCTTACTGTCATTCCAACAGTGAAAAACTAATTTAAATAAACAACGTAATGCTCCTACTTTTAGTCACATTTACAAAAATTTTCAATTTAAAATTATTGGCAGATACATTTATTATGTGCATGTATATATTTTTTTACTCTCATAAATTTAAACGTATTAGTTATCTTAGTAATATATAAAAAGTTGCAATAATAATTTGAAGTATATCTTGGTTTGCCTAAGCCAAGTGAAATAGTTGTTGAAACTGTTTTTGACCCAATATTATCTCAGAGTTTCCTTATACAAAAGTGATATTTTATTATGCCAAAAACATTCAAATATTTTTCCAATTTTACTAGGATTTCGAGATAAATATAATATTACATATATGTTTTCAAATGAAAAGGTGCATATTGTGATTTTTTCATATTTTAATAAATACACTTTGTTTTCGAATAATTTATTAAATAAAATGAAAAATAATAATTTTTCAAAGTAATAATAGATAGAAAAAATTATTTATCAAAAAAAAAATTGTCCGATGATAGAATCGAACCCGATAACTACACCTCTATTTACTTTCAACATAGTTTGTCATGCATTTTGTGCGTCGCCGATCCATGCAGATGTAGCATCAGTGCGATACTTTTTTGCATAGTGTTGTGCATTGTTGAGATGCAGGGAGTCGCAACGCCTTACTACACTAGCACGAGCGCGATCGACCGTGGAATATATACATATATATATGCGATTGAAAAGAGAAAAAATAATAGAACAACTAAAATGACTAAACTGCTAAGATTGTTGCTAAGCTAAAAAGAATACTTGACAATTTCTAAAATGATTTCCCATCTTTCTTTAGCCAAATTTCGCCGTAAGAAATTGGAAACTGATAAGAAATTGTTTATCTAATTGGCATTAATGGGATAAATAGAAGCTTTGACAGCGGTTTCTATTTATTTCACAACTTTCTTAAGGTCGAATTTAGATAATATCAAAAATGTAATAAAGAATTAATTATTTATTTAGAAATATGAATTTGACGTTATGCAGCAAAAAATATATTATACTTTTTACATTATCAAAAAGAGATTATATAAATGCAGTAGCTAAAGAGATTTTATTTTTTAATAGGATTTGATTCAAGAATAGATATAATTGTGCTGGGGAAGAAACATCATACTTGCCACAAGTTTTACCTTTTTAACGGTAATTTTTATAGATTTCACTACTTTCTTAGAGACTATAATGGATGATATATAAATTACGGTGTTCTGAATCTATCAACAGTATAATAAAATATTTATGTAAAAATTACCAGAAACTACCGCGATTATTTTTGGCAGAGCCTATAAAATGTTACGTGGAGTCTACACTTTGATAATTGCTTTTTTAACGACTTTTTTATATAAAAATTTAAATATTAAATTTCAATCATTCAGTTCAGATAAGGCGTGTTATTAACGTATAAGTAAAAATGACTTTCATCTAAAATCCGCATTAAAATGGCCTTGTTCTTCAAATAACTTTTTTTAGATACCTACAAATTATATTAATTTGGTGAATTTTCAGGATTCCGATCAGTACTGATAAAACAAAAAAAAAACATATGCAGCCGGGAACAATAATTCTTAATTTTCATAATTTAAAATATTACGATGAATTTAATTCATCGCACCTTCCACAATATATATATATATATACAATATATATAAAGTGGTACATGTATACGAGGACACTATTGTGGGGCTTCCAGTACACCTACACATCGAGTACTACCGAATTCCGCACGTTTTCACCCGCTTGAAAGGTGGGTTCCAGATCTTCGATTTTTTTAAAACTTTTTTTACTTAATCATTAGGGTATCAGCTACCGGAAAATATATAAAACTTTTGCGCCTAAGAGCCGTGTGCCGAGCACCAGCCGTTTTACGCGAATATTATGTATAGGTTTCTTGTTATTTTCCCGTAAGTGCGGTTTTGGGGGCTAAAATAATGCGGGGGTGCGGTTTTTTGTTATTTCACACTCTTTCAACACTAAAATATAAGCGCAACTAAGGAGTTATTACCGCCAAATTATGGATTTGGAAAAATTTAATTTTTCGTTGCGTCGCAACGATGCAAACTTCATAGTCATTTGGCTGCTGCATGTAATCACAGTATAATAGATTATGGTATATATATGGTTCTTTTTTGATGCAGTTAGTTTATAATATTTTTGTACCATGATTCCTAAAGCTTTTACCAAATTAGAAAATCATAAATGAGATATTGCCAATGAGATATTTAAGTCTGAAAATTCTGTTCAATATGAGACATGATTAAATATTTTTTTTCAACAAATCTTTTTTAACTATAATTGTGATGAAAAAAAAAACATTTAAAAAAAATTATTCAATAAAACATTATATAACAAGAACTTTATATTAAAGTAAATGTTGAATAATTGCACATTTGGTCCCCTTCAGTATTTATTTTATTTAAACATTGTATACAATATAAATAGTAGCGATGACAAACAGAATAGTAAATGGTATTAGTGTTCTTAATGCTTCTGGCATCTTCCGCAGTTTTCCAGTTTCGTCAGTATAGGATCTAGAGATAGGATATTAATAAGTTGCAATTCTAAATGTAGAACTATATAAGCAACTCAGATAAAAGTTATATCAACTCACTTGTAAATATTCCTTAGAACAACTGGTAAGTTAGATACAACTGCACTAAAATTCAGAAGCATTTCAAACATTGAACTTGCTGAAAGCCCTCCTGGCAAATCCATAGAGATCAATTGTGTGCTTTCCATGATTCAGTCAACTCAAATGCCAGTTGTGTTCGTTTTCATCCGAGACCTACAAATTCCGATTGAAATTATAATTTGATGGCTATTCATTTGACGTTTACCTCTATAAACTGGTCTATTTAATTTTATTAAAACAATTTAGTAAGTTTATTAATATAAAAATCAAATTTATTTTTATTAACTTACCCTTTTCTGTTTATTTGGCTGCTGAATTGCAGATCGGCAAGATATTATTATAATGGCATACTGAGTATTAATCACCCGATTTATTGTAATGGCATATCCATTTTTTTATTATTTACTTTTTCTCGACAGTCGACCGGCGAGGCGGTGACGACTACACTCGCTTATGAATTTTGTCCAACTATGAATATAGCTGACTCAGGAGAATTCTACTGATTCTCTTCTCATCTAAGGCAGGGTTACCATCAAACTTCACAGCATTATCGATGAGTTCAGATGGTAACCCAGGACGAAACGCTCTACCTTACCAACAATCTATTCCTCTCTCTCTCTCTCTCTCTCTCTCTCTCTCTCTCTCTCTCTTATAAATGTATATAGTCTTATAGAATCCCGACATTCTCGGCCAACGGAATCTCTATCTATATACTACCTAGGTAGATTGTATATGAGAAATTACAGAAAAAATAACATCGATGCTTAAGAGTTGTGTGAACATTCATCTTGAATTTTTTTTGAAAAGTTCTTGTTGAAAATTCTTTAACTTTTAAACTTCCCGCCCCATTCGTTACTCTCATGTGCAAGCACAAAAAGTTCGCCGGAACCGTTCCGCCGCATGCAAAAAGCACCCTATATGACTGTATATCGTCGAAGCAGCGAATATATATTGGTCGAAGGATGCACCTAAAATTCTCATATTCTATAAATAACTCACTGGACACTGCTTCAAATTAGATATCTGTGCGCAACCAGTAACCATCAGTATTCAGTGTAACCCTATAACCACCTGTGTCCTGTGATTCGCCCACGCACATATATATACATACACATACATTGTTATTCTATATATATATATATATATATAT
>UELU01141702.1:23607-37711 GCA_900490025.1 Megastigmus dorsalis
ATCGATGCTTAAGAGTTGTGTGAACATTCATCTTGAATTTTTTTTGAAAAGTTCTTGTTGAAAATTCTTTAACTTTTAAACTTCCCGCCCCATTCGTTACTCTCATGTGCAAGCACAAAAAGTTCGCCGGAACCGTTCCGCCGCATGCAAAAAGCACCCTATATGACTGTATATCGTCGAAGCAGCGAATATATATTGGTCGAAGGATGCACCTAAAATTCTCATATTCTATAGTACCATCATCAAAACTGTTCATTTGAGTATCACTACTTACCTAACAGGAAATAATTTAAATGTTATTCTCGAAAGGCTAAAGTCGCTTTCAGCAAAATACCTATACTTATACAAATAACTCACTGGACACTGCTTCAAATTAGATATCTGTGCGCAACCAGTAACCATCAGTATTCAGTGTAACCCTATAACCACCTGTGTCCTGTGATTCGCCCACGCACATATATATACATACACATACATTGTTATTCTATATATATATATATATATATATACACGGTATCGCGTCATGTAAAAAAGAAAGTGTGTGTATATAGTAGCCAGTAGGTACGCAGCTGGGGTAAAAGCTCTACTGATAATCCAAGATCCATCTCTCTTGGAGTCCAGGGATAGCAATCCTTGGTAGAATCTACTGCAAAGTTTTCAACATCACTTTCACATCAGCTGGTCCATTTGATATTTGTGCTTCCAAAATCTACTCGGAATTCAAAGAAATTGGGGCGTTTTCATAAGTCATAGGGTTAAGATTCGACAAATTAGTGGTGAATTGGCTATTTGCTGAGCGATAAAACTCACTTATCAACAGGAAGATTGGCCAATGATAAAGTTTGCCGAAATTAAGAGAGTCGTAAAAGTGTGTATTACAGAAAGAAGATATCTAATTATGATTTAAAGATGACACGAAGGAAAAGGCAAACGTTGCTTTGCCGGTCGGATGAAACAAAGACACAAGCTGATGTTAGAGAATGCAAGTTTTCAGATGTGATAAGAGGCATAATCGAGGCAACCAGCCTCTAGTCATAATCCATTACACTGGTTAGAGCATGTTTTAAAATGTAATTTTATTAATTATTTATTTATTTACGATTATTAAAGTTAATTATGAACTTCTGGATCATGCAGTATATATCAATAACGAATGTATTTATTTTGAGTATAAAATTTAACAAGGGTGCAAAATGATCATTATAATTTAATAGTTTTTCTTTTAATCTATTAATCATTATATTCTACAAAATAACTTATTGCAAACAATTATTTCTTTTATCATATCAATACATACATTCGTATCGTTAATTGAGGTTACAAACAAAAGTCTTCGAAGTACGTTATCAACTTGGTTATTCTAAACCGTAATTTATGATATGCCTTTTTTGTTAATAATAATTTCCATGATATTTAATATTAATAGATCATTCAATCTTACAGTACAGGTTTTTTTTTAATTGATGATAGTTCTTTCCAAGTACTTATGTTGTTGAAGCATAATTTTCTAATTATTTCATTACCAAGTAGTTTATTTTTAGCTTTGTAAAGTAAAAGTATAAAGCTAATAATACTTCATTGAATTTGAAAAATTTTAAATAATGGTAAAGAAGCAATAAACTTGTTTAATAATTAATCGAAAGGATTAAGTAGATTTTTATCTATTTATTTTGAATCTGTAAATTAGTTATAAACATTTCTTATCTTTATTTAAAGGTACCTTCATTAAAAATTTTTTTTAATTATATTATCTATCTATATAAATATGTAATCTTTAGTAGATATTATTAAAGTAATATTAATTCTAACTCATTTAATTATACTTTTTAAACAGGAATATGTATGCAAAGGAAAAAATGCTTTCAAAGGGCATTTTCTTATGCTCTGCGATCTTCTTGATCGCAGTAATCAACTATTTTGGTTTAATGTTCTACGTGCTCTTTGGACTACTGACAGTATGTGGAACTTCATTTGGGCCTACAATTATATTTTATGCCTATACTAGATTATCACCAGTATACCCGATTGGCTGGAAATATGTTCTTCTAATTGTTACACTCTTCCTGACGGCATTATTGTACTACTTTAATGTGATAGCCTATGTAATTTATGGATTACTCTCTGTATGGGGTATGCTACTGGGGCCCACAATTGTTTTGTATATACATACTAGTTTATTATCAAAAAATTCAACTGGCAGGGCCAATAAGAAAACAGTTAATAAACTTAATTCATTTGAAACTCTGTTAGTGGTAGGTTTTAAAATATTAATTCTTTTATAATAAAGCAAATAAATTACATGGATATCAACAATCATTTTATTTTAAAATAAAGAAAGATTGCTTATTAATTTATTTTTTTTAATTTAAATTTAAATTTAACTTATTACAGAGAGAGTCTTTGTTTATCGAAGAGGAAAAGAGGGATCCTGGACGTTATCCTCTTATATTTTCAAGATTAGTTGATGGAGCTTTGCAAAATATTTTGGATTTGGTATTTAGAGATTTTATTGGTTCCTGGTTAAGTGATATTGCCATTGGAGCAGATGAATTAATTAACATTGCTAAACAGGATTTGTGGGAAGCGATACAAAAAATACATAGTAGAACAGAAGGCATTGATCACACAAATTTAGTAGCTTGCAGTATCGTAAATACAATAACTTACCATTTTGAAAAAATTAGACTTGCTCAGGAAGTAGCGTAAGTTTTTAAATATTGAAAGAAATAATTATGTATTATAAGCCTAAACTCATATATTTTATATTATTCCTTACTTACTTATAGCAATGACGGAGAAGATCCAATATATATTTTATCTCCACATTTAATGTCAGAAGAAGGGGAGTTGGAATACTTAAGAAAAGTCAGTGAGGTGTTTATATTATTTTTTATGCCTCGAGGTTATACATTCCCACCAGCCAAATATCTTCTAAGGGAGATTTTTACATGTAAAAGTGAGTTTAATTATTTACTAAAATCTTATTACTACAAAACAAAAACTAATGAAAAATCTGTTTTCTAGTATTAAAACCAGTTATAAATACAATATCTGATCCAGATTATATTAATCGAAAAATATTATCTTATGTACAACAACAACAAATGGCAGAAGCACTGCACAAAAAAACTTGTGAATATGCTGATTCTTTTGAAGACTTCATTGCTATGATTAAATCTACACGAGATCTTGAAGTTCTAAAGCGTATTAGATACAATATAGTTACAGAAATCATGCAAGCAACAACTACTCAAAATGTTCAGCGGGCTCAGGGTTTAGATCCTGAAAATACAGCCTTTGGAATATCTGATGCAACACAGGGAAGAAAATTAAAACGCTATATTAGTCAATTGACTTATGCAAAGAATACTTGTGAGTGCCATATGCAAGCTCTGGGTTGGGATGGGTATCCCATGGAAGATGATGATGTGATAGATCCAATGGCAACTCCAGAAAATAGAGTTATACCATTACGTGTCATTTTAGATAGTGTTCTGGGTATGTACTTTATTGGCATAAGTGCATTATGTGGCACAAGTTTTATTACTCGAATTTTATTGAATATCTAATTCTGTCATACAAAATTTTTTATATATAAGTACATATATCAATGTCATTTTGAAATATTATCATTATCATTTTCTTCACTTTATTCTTATCACAAACTATAAAAAATTTAGTAATCTATTTAAAAATTATAATCTTAATATTAAGTTTACTTTAAATAGAAAAATTAAAGCTTGATTTTACCCTTAACAGGTAGAAAATATCTATCACAGTTTCTTGAACAGGTATCTAGCCAAGGATTAATTGGCTATTGGGCTGCTGTACAAGAACTTCGTGCAGCAGATAAATCAAGTTGGCATCAATTAGGAGCAGAAATTTTTTATACCTATATAGCTATTCCAACTGCTGAAATTAAAATTGATAAAGATATGCGAAAGAGAATGGAAAGTTTTTTAATGGGAGATAAAGGACCTGGTGTATTTTATGAAGTTCAAGAAATGGTAGTTGATACATTAGAAGAAAAATATTATCCATCTTTTATAGTTAGTGAACAATACAAAAAGTTTCAAGAATCTATGAATGATGAAAAATTAGATGGTTAGTACCAATGTGGTAGAAATATAACCATAATATATTTCAATTAGAAAATCCTAAATTCTAATTTGATTCCAAATTTCAAATACATTTTGATGTACAAAAGCTTCAAGAAATTCTGTATCGAATTTAACTCATAATTTCCTTTTTGATTAAATATTTATTTTACTACTAAAATATTATATAAATTGTATAATATTAAACAAGTTTTAATTGAAAATTTGATAATGCTTTTTCGTAGTATCGCTTGAGGATCGAAGATCAATCGTAAATGGTACGATTTCGGACAATACTTCGCTGTTGGTTGGTGAACACTCCAGTTACGCACGAAATAAGCTGAACCAATTACAAGAAAAATTAAATAATAAGCTGCAAGCTCTGCAGGCTCTTAAAACTTCACTGAAACCTGAAAGCAAAGTGCTAGGTATACTAGCCAAAGAAGTTGAATGGCTTCAAGGTGAAAAAAGACAATTGGAAGCCCACTTGAATCACACGGAAATGTGGGCTGAACATTTGGGGCATTGGAGAGCAGATGTTCAGAGTGCCGAAGTAAGTAATCAATTTATATTTAAATATTTTTATGATTAATCTAAAATATTATTTATATTCATTAATTATAAATCTGTTTTTCTCATATTCGAATAAAATCCATGTTGATTTTCAGACTCCAGATAATGGTGATCCCCCAGAATTTGTTTTAGTAGTTCATATGGTAGCAGATGAAGCAGATGAAAGTAGTATATCAACTGGTTGGGTAGTTTTACGTAAACTTCAAGAATTTCATGAACTTAATAGAAAATTACGCCAACTAAATTCGAGTGTAAAAAATTTAGAACTACCATCACAACCTCTAAAGTTTTTCGGCAAAACAGATAAAAACGCAATGGACAAAGCTCGGGCACAAATTCAAAAGTATTTAAATGTAAGATTTAAAATACCATTTCTTAATTATTAAATATAATTTTCACAATAACAATATTTTTGTGTATTATCAGTTTGTTTTGGAGGATGATCGTTTGAATCAAAGTGAAGCACTTTATGCCTTTTTAAGTCCAAGTTCGGAACGATTAAAACACAGTACACCATCACCAAAGAAGTCTCGATTTTCTCTATCTACACTTTTTAAATCGTAAGTATTTGCCTTAACTCCATATCACATTAAAGAATGAAAAAGTATTGTGTAGAGGATTAATGATTAGTTATCATAAAATTAATTTTTGGCAAAAGTTTCTTTTTTCAAGAATAAATTATTTCATTAATTGCTTATAGCTATTCCACGTATTTAATTGTATTTAAAATGAATTTTTCTTCAAAAATGAATCTGGCAATGCAATTTCTTCAGAAAATTAGCATAGATATGAAAGAGACATAAAACTATGTCGATTACAACAATATTTAAACATGATAATTGTGAGGAACCTCCTATATAAACTTAGCAAATGAGTATACATTGTATAGCAACATATTTATATAGATATAATGCCTATATTAATTTCAAAACTACAAAATGATTTTTCTAAAGTTCTTCACACTTATCATGGTTAAATTATGTAGCATCAACATTTCCGATCCTTTTTCAGTGAAATATTAGATTGTCTGATGACAAAGTCCTGTATATACTGTATATTTCTTACGTTTTATATTTATTTCCAACACAACAGTAGTTCTGGGAGCAGCGGAGATTCACGTGAAAAAGATGACGAAGAAGATTATTCATTATTATTAGATGACAATGAGCCTGTTCGGTCTGTAGCTGATAGTTTTTTTGGACCAGGAAAAGATTCTATTGCTGAACCACTTTACGCTCTACTCGGCGAAATTTTTGACTTAAGAGGTGTTTTCCGATGGTTAAGGCGTTCTTTGATAACTTTCGTCCAGCTTACTTATGGAAGAACCATCAATCGGTAGGAACTGATTTTAATTTTAAAAAATGTTAGAAATGATTTTCAAATTCACTTACATAAAATAAAATAGATAATCTGCATCGATTAATTTTTATAAGATTTTTCTGAATTACAGAATAATACAAAACATGAAAAAATGTTTTAATCCAGAAATATTTAAATTTTAAAACGTTGGTTTCTGAAAAAATATAATAAATTTTAATTTTTAGCCAAGTTAGAGATACTGTTGCTTGGATGTTTTCTGAACCTATGCTCCATTATTACATTCAACTGTTAATAAAGTCTTGGTGGCCTAATGGTCAATTGATTACTGAGGTGCCAGTTCGAACAGACGAAGATAAGCTGAGAACGCGATCAGAAGCCCGTCGACAATTTTTAAACAATGTACCTGACTTTTTAACGAACTTGGTTGGAGCTCAAAGTGCTCAAAGAGGAGCAATGAAAGTTTTTGACTCTCTGCAAAATGTGCAGCTGAACAAACAATTATTTTACGTGAGTATTACAAGCTCGCATTATTCTTTTTTCAATATTTCAAATAACATAAGCATACATCATTATTTATCTATTTTTTGCAGGATATTTTTGAGGTTGTGATGTTTGAAATGTTTCCAGAATTAAAGAAAGACAGAGATTAAGTATTTTTACATCGAACAAATGCATTCCTGAGAAATCTTTAGATAAATCTTAGTAACGTGTGAAATTGTCTTTTCAACTGTTAACTGCCAAGCTGATGAAAAAACAATACTCTTTACAAAGCTCATGGTATTTCAAGTTGCTGCAGTATTATTTAAACGGTTTCTCGACTAGCTGTTGAACGGTTTCAATTAATTATTTTATCTTAATGTGTTTTAAAAATAATTGTTTTATTGAAAAGAGTTTAGTCATTTGAATCACAAAAGTATTTTATATAGTATTTATTAATTCTACTCTCTTAATTAATTCTTTTCTCACGGTAAAGTACAATATTAATTAAAGTGGTGCTATAAGTTACCAAAGATAAGCGGTGCATGTACTAAGGTATTTTTATTTTATAAATTTTATTTAAGTCGATTTTTCACTAATTCTTGCACAATTATTGATATCTGCTTTATTATTTTGAACAATCTTTATTTTATAATACTTTATTACTACATCAAACACTTTTTATTAAAAGTTCATACATAGAATTTATTTTTTAAGGTTTCATATGTAAAAAGATAATGATTAGAATTAATACATTTTCAACTCCATGTTCGATCATCAAATGAATTGGCATCTCTGTATCAAAGCTGTATATTCTACTTAAACTTAATATAGTTTCTTAATCGTAATTTAGTTTCACTTTGATAATATAAAAAAACTTTAAAGAAAAATAAATAAAAAATAAATTAAGTTACAGTCATCGAATTTGATGTATTGTTACAACTGAAGTGTCAAATATTATTGTAAAAATTAATGTAAAAATATTTCATCGTATGATGATCCTGTTCGTTATAAATATGAATCCTAAATAAAAAGTATAAATGTAAAAACTATCCATCTTTAATCCTCCAAAAACACAATAGCAGTATAAGCATGTTCAATGAAATTTTCGTCCCGCTTATAATAAATTTTTAGTAACAAAAATTAGTTACTATTATGCAGAAACTTCTATTTGTTATCTACTTTTTTAACTATTATAACAAGAGGCTATCATCTTTTATCTTTATCACTCATGTAACCAACAGATTTTCCTAATAAATTAACAATAAACAATATCTATGAGGTTCATATCCCTTCACACTGGAAAAAAATATAGTGAAATTTCCCACAAAAATACTATAAATATTGTAGATTACCGTTGTATGTACCTATTTTTATGGTAAACGTTAATTTAAAAATAATCGAATCTACACCTATTAATTTAATATCTGAAATATATACTAATATGTATATAGTAAAATTTACAAAAATATGTGGTTTTCAAATTTATAAAATTTGGTATATGTTTTCGAGCCCAACTTGTTTTAGCGCTTACTAGATTTTGAACTTTTTCTGAAAGAGCATTCATTGAAATGCATGTAGTAAATATTGCTATAGATTTTTCTCTCAGTACACACTCAATGCAGTCTTGTAAAGGTCGATCCTTGATCATTTATGTTCTAATGTTAATTATTTATAATTGTATCTGCATTTAATTTCCAATTGATTTTTCTAATTTTAAGAAATTATAAAATATAAAGTAAACAAAATATATATTTCATAAATATGGAACCTTGTCTAACTTACCAGATTATCGTAAAACTGGAAGCATTTGAGCTGAAAATAAAAAGGGCTGGAAATGAAGTAAATAAATTCCAGTAAGCCATTCATTTTTATCACGACGTAGATCGCTTTATTTTGACACCGTGCAAGCTTTATGCCACACGATGCACAAATATATTAAACAATCATCTAAAATTACATAATCGCAGCTCCTATACAAATATTACAATAATTATCATTCCTCATCTCGTCAAGTTCATTGGCTATCATAATGCATCTTTTTTTCTCCTAATCTTAAAATATTAATTATAATAATCGTTTTCGTACTCATGTATATACATTACATCATTATTATGTAATACCGTAATATACGCTTATCGTATTTACACATTTATAACGTAGACTTTTGCGTTCGTAGCTTTGGCACTGGTAACAGTACAACGCGCAAGATCGCTTACAAAATAGTCAACTCCGAAAATGGCGCAACCGCGGTATAAGTAATGTTTTTATTTTTATTTTCATTATATATATATAAATATGTTTAATCGAGAATGCTAGTCAGCAAGCACCATTTTTTCATACATAAAATAACTTTTCTTAAATGTCTCAACTCCTTATTATGATACCTACCATGTATCTCTTATTTATTTAATTAAAGAAAGTTTACATGTATATTTAAATTATGCGCTTACGGGAATACACACTTGCAAAGCAATGTAGTAGATTTTTATAAAAATGTGTCCCCATTGAAAATATTTCTCGCAAAGTAAAAGATCACTGCTAACAACAATTTAAATTTTACAAAAAATTGTGCGATATATGTATGATCAGATAGGATTTATGCCAAGTAGCAAGACTTTATCTTGCATTGTTATCTATCTAAAACTGAAAGACTGATTTATTACAGTACAGAAATGAAAAACCATTATATAAAAGACGGGCCCAATTTTGTTGAAAGCTATTATTTAATAAATTTTGTTGTATGGTATTGCTAACGTACATTAAAGAGTTTTCAATACAGGGAAGCTCGGATACAGAGTGTTAAAACCTATCATAAATTTTGAAGAAAAACATAATCTGCTTTGTCTTTTTTAAGGTCTTTAACCACTTTCCATATAGACAGTTTAAGAACTCGGCTTTCGAAAACCAGTACCTACCATCGTAAGCCAATTAAAAAAAGTTGTAACAAATTGTTTGAAAAAAAAGCGAGATTTTTGAGAATTTTGCACTGTACTACTTCGAAGTTAAGAGAGATTCTGATCGCTTTTTGCTGCTGCTGCTGCTGCTGCTATTTTCACAATCTCGAATAAACATTTGAACTTGACATGGAGATCGAACGTTTGAACGAAACATTTTGGACGTCGCGTATATAAGTGAGTGCTGTCGTGGTGTAGATAATACTCTTTTGCGCGCACTTACGTACTTTACAATGAAGTAATTATTTGACCCGCGGCTGGGCGATCTATCGGTTTAGGGAAGTCCAGTACCTTTGATATTGCGGCATTCATTTTTTCTGTGCTACTTGAGCTTATGTAACACGGATGCCTCTAGCATATATGCTGTTATAATATCTCATAATATTACAAATATAAATTAAATGCTTCTTTTTATTTTCTAATTGATAACGCATCTCCAATAAATGAATGAAAGTGTAATGTAGAAAAATATGTCGATACCAAAAATAGTACTATACGCGATTCGAATCAACAAATTTGATTAAATATAAGTCCGTGTGCAGAAGTATACATAATTGCCTAATTCATTTCAAACGGTTAATCAACGTTGGGCTTTCCTATGTATATATACATGCATTAATATCAGCATTAATTCCTAAATAAAAAAATAAAGCAATGGTATTTCGAATTTGTATAATTTGCTTATGTTTACCTAGGATTTAGCAATGTAAAATTTAATGCCGCACGATCTCGCGAATATTTTAGCCTCAAAGAGAAAAAAATCGAGACACCAAACGCACATATCATATGTATGCATATATATACGTGTGTGTGTGTGTGTGTGTGTGTGTGTGTGCGTGTGTGTACTTATCTATATTATAATGCGGATGCGGCGAAAAGTTCGGAAAGTTCGACCGATGCCGTAGTCGCGTATCGAAGTTCTTCACATTACTTTTAGTATACGTATAATAATCTAAATGCCTATATATTGAAACACGCTTCGACGGCAGGCGCTGCTCAATAATAAATACAATGTATATAACAAAAAAGCGCCACTCGCGTTCGATACAACATATTCAGGAACCTCTTAAACGTATGCATCGACGTGTATTATACTTAATATTGTGTAACTCGCGAAGTCGAATGTAACGCGCAATTAATTTGTTCTTTCTTTTTACTTATTAATTACGACAAATGTGTAAGTATCGATTAGTGTGTGTTTTTGTACCATCGAGACGTTGGAGCATTGAACCACCATGAGATATACGCGACTTTACGCGCACAAATTAATTGCCTTCTTTTTTTCTTTTATGCATTTTTCAGAACGGATGAAATTCGACACCTTATCGATGGATTATTGACTCGTTGACTTTTGATCGGCTTTTATTCTCTTTCTCTCTCTCTCTCTCGCGTGCTTTTTTAGAAAATTCATTTTACCATAGTTGACGAATGAAACACAGTCGATTATTCTGAGTAAGAGAAGAAAAATAAGTATTCACCCGAAATTATGTTTGCACATGCTGCACAGCCATGTTGAATTTCATTCGCCGCCACTCGCGCTTTAGCATCGTTTTGGCATTTCATCATCATAGAAAAGCGTACACGTCGTCGTTAAAATATTCCAAAAATTTAATTTTTCGTACAGCTAGTAATACACCAAACGCCTATATATAGATAATATTTAAATTGTTTTGCGGTAAGTCAAATTGAACATTTAAATCAATGAATTTGTATTCTCAAACTGGATAATATATAGTCTTCTTTATAACGTTTAACTTTTCAGTCGCGAGATATTCAGCACTATTTTATTTAATAACGAGTAATTCTTATCATAAAAAAACGACTATTATTATTTTGATCAACAAATGTACATGCAGTATTCGTGAATGGTTTCTTTTCTTCTCTTCGTGACACGTATTATCTCGTGCGTATATTTATCGGAGCACTTACTGGTATGTGAGCATACCTCCATATTCGTGTAGTGACGAAAGGCAGATATTCACTCTCTCAATGGGATATACAATAAAGAAGTGAGGGACGAAGATTTACAATCAAAAATTGTACGTCGATATACACGATTTCATTTAGATGAGTCTATCTATCATGACGGTTACGATATCAGAATCACTTTATAGTATATACTGTGCGTACATTTCGTCGATTCCACGTACACGTACACAAGGAGAGGTAGCGACTGAATGAAAAGCGCCAGTTCTTTGGAAAAAAGGGGTCGATTTTCGCCGTGCAGGACAAATTGATTATTATAACCGTTCGTTAAACTCCAAGTCTCAAACACCTTTAAATCCTTTTTTTTTATGTTTTTTAATATACACGTTACGATATTTCGTAAAATGTCAACTCTTACGAAAACAATGATATCATATATATGTACGTATATATATAAATAATGACAATAGTAAAATAACGCTAGCGTACATATTTTCTTTTAATTATACACTCTCGCATTATAGTTATGAATTTTTTTTTTTCATCCCGCGGTTTTTCATATCCTTTTCCTTAATAATCGGGGCGCTTATACTTTTTCTCGCGCACTCATTTAACCTCTTTCTTTTATAATACTCAGGTGCGGTCTCCTCTGCTTTTTTTTTTGGTTGTGTAGAAAATACTCTCCTTAACTCTCCTTTGACGTCGAGCCTATACGTAAAAAAATAAAAGCCACAGAGCCTCGTGAAAGATTCAGTCGCGGCCGTCAACGGCGTCTTTCTCTCTAACGTTAAGATCGTTGCGTCACGTATAATACGTTGCGCTTGCAATGGATATATATGTGCACTCGCGTGCTTACACCCGTTGAGGGTTTTATTAAATCGGCAACGTATTACTTACTTTTTGTTTTATTTAATACTTATAATCGTGAGCGTTTCTCAATTAATTTCTCGGCGTAGTTTCTTTTTTTCATTTCGCTTTGCTTCGACGACGTCCTAGACCAGCTGGGACGGCTCTGAACACCGCGTCCGACGCGGGATAGTCAAGTTCGTATATTTATTGTATTCAAAACACGCGTAACTGGGATATTGTTTAAAGTAGTTCGAAAGCTGTTCGTCGCAAGTGAGATTCCTGCAAATGACACGCGAAGCAGATTCTCGCAAAAAATTCCAATTAGCAATGTGTTAGGTATATGTATATATATATATTTTTTAAAACGCAAATGCGAGCATGTCAATAAATTATGCCTATATATTATTCTGTAATACTGATTTAGATGCCCTTAACTTCAACTCGACTTGGTTAAGTTATATTCAGTGCCTTCGTACATTGAATATCCTGAATATCCAGGAAAATAACGAGTTAGCACCAAGAATGAGAGACCAATCAATTGAATAAGTACCTTTATTCTCTTGAACTATTTTAAATAATATTCAGTCTGAAATATAAAGCCGTATTCGATGAGTTTTCCATTCATTAAAAACTAGGACGAGATCTCATTTATATGTAATCCGTACCGGTAGACCAATAGGTAGTATCGCGTGTTTTCACTCACGGCCCGTTGCGTACTCATTATTCGGAAAAGAATGTCTTTCTACAATTTAAATAAATAATTTTCAACCAACTGATTGTTTAGCGTATTTATCGTCGAATTGGATTTGTTTTTGGAAAATTAAGATTTGTCACGGTAGCTCTAACAACGGTTCAGGATGTAAGCAGCTTTATTATACATATATATAGATATATGTAGAGATCATTTGAAAAATAGTTTTCTATAATATGTACAGTCTGTGAGGTACTGTTTTCAGAATAATATAGGTAATTGGTATAGCAGGTAAAGTTATACTTAAAACCCAGTTGAAATGAATGTTGCATAATATATAAATATCAAAGTATAATTCGATCACGACGTGCATATGGAAATATCCGAACTTGTCCAAAGCTTCATAACAAACAATATCATCAAATGCCTTTCGAAATTAGAATTAAACTTTACTACACGGTACACCTCACGCAAATATCGTACGTGTCCAGTAATTCATTATGATTTATCATTGATTTCTTATGCCTTACGTGCGGAGTAATACTTTGTTTATGCACTTTATAATTGTTGCCTTTTATCATATTTCCTCTCTTTCTCCTTATAAAATTATACATACACAAGTCTATCTAAAACAAAAATTTTACTTTACAGTCAAGTAAATATAAACAGTAATTTGAGCATTGCGGTATCTAATTAACGTTTCTTTCGTTCGTATACGCCATAATACGTGCATTATTGTTGAAAGTTTTCAATATCTGCAGCTTTAAACTTATTTCAATTACTTTTTTTTTGTTTGTCAATTACGGATACTTTATACGCGTTAAGTCAATGCTTGCAATACGCATCGATGGCGTGTCAATTTTAACTTTTCTTCCAGAACTTGATTTTAAGAAAAGGAACGTTATACTGTACTGTTACACGGTATATTCTGTAATGATTATTATACGCGCTGTCGCAAATAGAAGATTCGATTACTTTTATTATTCGCTATTCAGATTCGACACGGCTATAAACTAATCCCCTAAATACGAGCGCCCATATGCGTCCCAATTTCATTTGAAACTTCTCGAATTAACCGCAACGGAAAAACCGCAATGAAAGTAAAAGGATTGTTAAAAAAGCATTAGATCGTCTGAAAAAAATGAAAGCTCCGATGTCGTTATTGGCAACTCGCGAGTAAAGGGTATACATAGAAAGACCGCACGCGTCTTGGA